>CM021702.1:1287291-1553483 GCA_011074415.1 Stictonetta naevosa
AAAAAAAAAAAAAAAAAAAAAAGTTGATGCTACTCTATACTTACTCTTCCTTGCCTTACATCTTTCTGTATTCAATTTCCATAGTTTCTGATTGTAGACAGCTCTGTTGAAATTACTGTAATTAAAAACAATACAAAAGGAAACATGGAAGAATTACATGAAAGTGATATTGTCAATCAATAACACTTCAGCAGCTGTGAGTACCTCAGAGATGTTAGCAAGCCTCCTAGAACCCCTTGACTTGGGTGCATCAAGTTTGATTTCATCTTAACAGGGGATCTACCTGAGACAAAGAGTAACTACAGCAAAGATATGAGCTGAACATTTCCTATAGCAAGTGGATTCCATGATATTGTTCCTTCCTCTTAGTTGTCAGCAGAATGGAGATTCAGCATCTGCAGAATTAAAACCCAAGACCAAAACCTTTCCTCCAGACCAGTCACTGACAAGACTGCTGTGATGTAAACAGGCACTAACTTGTGCTGCCTCTCCTCCCCCTATTGCCTGATTCTTTTGCATTTACTGGCAGTAGGATTTCTGGAGGGGTCCCGATGCCTGCTTCAGTAGGAATAAGTGTGTTTTCAGCTCTGGCTTCAACAGAAGGGAGATGAGACCCAAACTTTGATAGGCATCATAAATGTAGCTACGTAGAAACACAACAGCTGTGTAAAAACTTTTTTTTTTTTTTTTTTTTTTTTTTGTTAAGCATATCCTGCACCATCCAGATTAATTGGGTTGCATCACCTTTTCTGTGAATCATCATTCTGTGATTTTCCAAGGGATGTTTGGTCCATACACAGGTAGTAGGGCCCTTTTAATCTTCCTGCCTTACGAATCCCAGTAGAGCCAAACTTCCTTCTGTTTTGAGTTTCTATTAATGACTGACCTTCTTCCAATTAAAGTGAAGGAATTAGATTTGTTTTTTAGACCAACCTGTATCAAGCAAAGCTGGGTTTCTGTAGGGTATCTCTGTTAATATTCTTTACACAAAATATACAAAAATCCATTTTGTATTCCAAGTGATAAATGCAAGCCAGACCCAGGCTGGCTGGGCAAACACTGGCAGAAACATGGGAAAACACTGAGCAGAAGCTTACCCAGGCAGGCCACCGGAATTCATTTGGGACTGATTAAAAACCATGAAGACTGAAGTACAAGAATTAGTGAAAACCAAAGAAAGCAGAAGCCAGTGGTCAGCAGCTGTCTGCCAAGAGGTGAACAGGCTCCCTGTGTATGCTCTGCCTGGACTGGAGGTTTCAAGCAAGGAAAGAAACAGCAAGCTATCTGAGGGGATCCTGCAACTGCAGCCCCAATCTCACTGCTGTGGGTATGATAGTAGACCTGAGGTAATGGGCTGTATGTCCAAAATCAACAGTAATGACCCAGCAAACACACTAACAACACAGTCCCATGTTTAAATCAGAATCAGTTCCACCATTCTTCAGCAATTACAGCTTTCCTAGTTAAAAACAACCAGTGCATTTGGCTGCCTGGTTGTAACCACTAGTCACACTGCAGTATATGTGGAAGGGTATTCATAAACAACGTGGAAAAGTGGCAAATGTTAGTTAATGAAATCTGATGACATTAAACTTAAGATAGTAAAACAAACAAACAAAAAACCACAAACTTCAAGACAGTGAAAAGAAAGGCTGATTGCATAGAAGTGTGGGAGAGGCTACACGACAGAGTAACACTGTTAAAATGATGTGTCACTGTAATATAAAGTGATGTGGAAAAACAACTCTAATTTCACAGATACAATGATGGAACATTCCTAAACATTTTGATTCAGGAGTGAGATTTTAGGATTAGGCAGCATGTAACATTGGCTCAATGTACAGTCAAACAAACAAAAACAACAACAACAAACAAACCAAAAAACATCATTATGCTGCTGTCTAGATCCATGCTTTGTCCAGAATATGGATACTTTGTGTATTTCTGGTTCTTCTCACCTACTCTTCAAGAAGATGGACTGATTCAGGAGAAAGTTCAAGGTGAGACATCAAGGATGGCCAGTGTTTTTGGAAGAGCCCATTCCTTTACACAAGGAATGACTGCATAAACTGGGACTTCCTCATCTAGAAAAAAAATATCCTGGACAGCAACAGTCATCTATCAACTCATGAGTGGCAAGGAGACTGCATAGCAGCCAGCTACAGCCCGACTTCCAGCACAAGACCTGGGGGTTACAATCAGGCAGCAGGTTCAAGAACAAAGGGTTTCGTTTTGTTTTGTTTTCATGCACTGTTTATTTAAACCATGCAATTCATGAACTCAGGATGTCGTGGATGTGAACAGTTCACATGTAGTCAAGGGGAGGATGCCCAAATTCGTGGAAGAAAAGTTCGCTGAGCTACTCAGCACTCAGAAACAATAGGGGGCTTTGCAGGTTCCTTGAGTTGAGAATAACCAGATGCTGGTAGAGAACTTTTTTTTTTTTTTTAATCACCCTTATGTTTTTACAAAACAAGTGCTACAAGAGCACAAAACTGTGAGAAAGAGCATCCATGATGCACAATTAAAGTTATTCCTTTTTGGAGCATTTTAGTAGGCACTTCAAGTTCTGTGCCCTTCAACAGGTTACAGCCCCAAAACATGCTTTAATTAATGCCATAAAAACTCTGTAATGGAAACAATACTTCACTTTTGTCTTCCTAAGGGACCACCAAAAATAAGATACTATTTTTGTCCTTTCACCTAGAAAATTATTTTATGTGAGATGAGAGCATATTTCTAGCCACTGAGTAATTAATTCAGGATTGAAGACATCAGAAGAAAAATTACTTCTTTTATTGGATTTTAGTCCTCTAGTTTGCATTGTAAAGATGTCATATGACCGAAAGACCTCTCAGCATAAATTGTGAACTGAACTTTTATTCTGGAAAATGATACCAAAATAGGAAAGTGCACCTATTTCAAAGCATCATCTGGCAGGAGAATGAGAATGCTACTTACAAAATATAATTTTTGTAATGTATGAAGGTACTAAACTGCTCCAGCAAGTCAGATTTATATATTAAACTAAAATAATAATTCAATCTCCATTGGGGCTGGACTTCTTCACCTTCCTTATAAATTTTTTAAGCTGCTTATTGAACTGGCCCTACAAAGGTCCCACACATTGCTTTACCAGTGTCCCCTTTTGATTCTCAGGCTGGCAAGGAAGCTATTTAAAAGTTTTCTACAGCTTCACATAAGATCACACATTGCAAAATATGTGCAGGAGCAGCCTCCTCAGCACTTCCCTTGACTGTTTGCCTCCTCATGCAGCCCTGTGCATGATGAGAGCACCCTCTGGCCCATATTCAGTCCCATACCCACCAAAACCCATGGCCTTTTCAGCACCAAGGCCATTCACCCAGCCTGTGCTGATACTGGTGTTATCTTAGATACTGAGCGTGGCACTTCTCTTGTGGAACTGCATTAGTTTTCTACTGCCTCCATCCCCAAAAGTTTCTCAAGACCACCACTGCCCCAGCCCCCAAATTTAGTGCAAACTGCATATTTGCTAAGGGTGCCCTCTGCTTCATCATCCAGGTTGCTGATGAAGATAATGAACAGTACCAGTCCCAGAAACAACTCCTGGGGTGCTTCACTCTCATCTAGGTGTGAGATGGGCATCTGGATTGCCATCACTACCCTTCGATCCTGGCAGTTCTGGTGATTTTCAGTCCACCTGGCTGCCTGTTTGTCAGGCCCATACCCAGCTTCCAAACAAGAATGCCATGGGAGATCCCGTCAAAAGCTCTTCTAGGCAGTTTGTGTTCATTGCTCTCCCCTCAACCACACGAACAGTCATTTCATCACAGAAGGCAATCCAATGGGCAAGCACAATTTGCTCTCAACAAATGTAATAACCGCCCTTCGTTATCCTCTTGCTCTTAAAATCTTTTGAAATAGAACACAAGAGGATGAGCCCATGGCTTTCCTAGGGACTGGGATGAAGCTGAGCAACCTGTAGCTCCCCAGATCACTGTTCTTTCCTTTCTTAAACATTGATGCAACCTTGGCTTTTTTTTTTTTTTTTTTTTTGTCTTCCCCGGTTGTAAACAGTTTCTCTCAATCAACATTACTTTTCATAGACTACAGACAGCTGCCTTTCAGTCACATCAGCCAACTCTTTCAGCACACTCAGAGATAGCACATTTGGCCCCGTGGGTTTGAAGCATCCAGATTCCATACCATAACACTCAGGCTGTTGTTACTCTGCTGTTGGCTGCCCCTCCTTCCCAAAAACGTGGCAGACGGTGTTCACGTGAACCCTGTTATTCTAATGGGGAGACAGCTTTTAAAGCCATCCAGCTCACATTCTGTTAACATGGCTAACTCTCTGCTGAAAGGAAAATAACAAGAAGACAGTGATCAGAAAGCTATCAACAGAATCTGCAGGAAGTGTGCATTCTTATATCTGCACTTTATGGATTCTGTATTTTCAGCCTCAACTGCAAAACTTACTGCTTGTGAAGCAGTCACACTGCTGATTTCTAGCATGTTCTCTGATCCACTTTCTGTTCTGCTCTCCATAGAAAAGACAGTCGATCATTTTAGTACAGCTCCAGTTTTTACCTTAGTAACATCATATACCACTAGAAATGTACATTTCCTCAAGTGGGAGATGACAGGGAAAAATCTGGCTCTGGGGGAACCTTCATGTGGATTTGACTGGATGTTTCATTTAGGCAAACTTTTTGCAGCTTTTCAAGAAACCCTCAAAGTGCAAGGATCTGTGGGGAAAAGCCCTACATCTGTTTGGGTTGCATATTTGCATTGCCTTCCTGTTCCTGTTTTCCCTCTAGCGTGAAGGCGTCATGGTTCCTAGCACCAGCCCACACATATCACACCCTGAATCACAGGATGAGAACACGGGCCAGAGTTCAGCTCCAGCAAAGACACATGCTGGCAGAACAGGGTTCCATGAGATGTCTGCTGGAAGCCTGTCGCCCATTTGGCTTTGGGCTGCCCTGAAGATGTACATCTAGAAGTGTGTTTTGCAGCTGATGAACAATTTTGATCAATGTTAACTAAGGCCATTTACATAGTGGAAAACATGCAACGTTTGCTGTCTTCACAGAAGAAAAAGAAAGCCTTTGCATTCAACATCTTATTGTGGACCAGACAGCTAAAATATTAGTGCATTATTTACACATTGAAGTTTATCTGTCCATTTCTTGCAAAGTCGTTTGATGAATCTAGGTGCTTCATTAATAATAACACAAGCAGACTTTACGTTCATCTTAGAAAATGAGCTATTCAGATACACAGAGATTAATTCCTACGTAATTACATTCAGGGGACAGATGCCAAGGACTTAGAAGAATATTGCTGTACATAAGCCAACAAAGATCAGGGGAAATTTGAGACAACTCCTGAGGGAATATGATGATGCAAAAGATGTACCATTAATGAGCCACTTAACTGCAAGTACCTCAACATGAAAGACTGATGTCAAGGACTGCAGCAGACATTCATACAAATGCTCCACGAAGTAGGGAGTTCTGTGCCAATAAGCTCACTTGTACTCTGCTTGTTAATTCAGCTCCAGCTTGTCCAACCACTCAGCTGCTTCCAGTAACTCCAGGTTTGGCAATATTTGGGAAAATGATTTGGGGTCCTTTTTCACTTCATTCACAGAAGGGAGGTGATGGTGGTGGATTTTCTACTGCCCAGCTCAAACTGGAGTTGTTTAGTCTTGAGAAGAGGAAATGCACTCCAGTCTCTGCTAGGTCCTAAAAGAGTACACCAAAAAGCTTCAGAAGTCTGGGCTGGCCAGTTTTATTTCCATTAGAGGACACATGGTGGACATACTTCAGAGTAGTGTTCTCTGTTTATCAGAAAAAGAAAGGCTGAAAAATAACTAATAGCTTAAAAAAAATCACATAGACAAAAATGAAGCACAAAATATATGGCAAAAATGGAGCACAGTCTCACCTTTTCAGCTAGTCACCATATATATTTATTTTAGCTCTCTTCTTTCCTCTTCTTTAGATTTAATGGATGTTAGATCCTTACCGACCCCTGGTCCTACAGGCTGTATCTGTGACTTGCAGCAGCCTGAAGACAGAAAGATTTGTGCTGGCACTAACGTTCACGTAAAACACCTTGCATAAGGAAAAAAGCTAGTTTAGTATAAAAATACAGCTTTTTGTGCAGTTGCTGCAACAAATGCTGAAGTAATTCAATTTACTTGTCTCGAAGTCTTTTTTCCATGGGAAGTTTATGGTTTGTCATTAATTTTGCCTTTCACATCCAGTTTGCTCAAGAAATAGCACAATACACTTCTACGTTATTCCTTGCTTCCTCATTCCCCAAAGAGAGAGTTTGCAATGCCTTTATGCTTGATGGGGAAGACAATATTGACGGGATTAAACATGAGGGTTTGGGTTAAGCTCTTTTCTTTCAACAGGAAGTGACTGAATATCTGCTTGCTTCTTATTTATAAAAGGAGAAAAAAAATGAAAGGTTTTGATAGGTTCTCTTCTACCTTTGTTAGATACTTAGGATCTTGGAAGTCTTGGGAACTTACAGTTTTCTAATGTATAGAAACACATGTCAGATCCTGGCGGCTGTGCTGTAATCCTGAATTTGCTTAGCCAGCTCCCAGAGGACTTTTGCTGCCTGTAAAACACCTCCTCAGCTCAGTAGCTCAGCTACTTCACTCTACCTTAGGCCACAAGATCAAAGCATCAGGAACAAATCGGACAATCCCTTTACAACTTCAAGGTAAACCTAGCTCGCTATAAAGCTGCACAAAACAAGGAAGACCTGTCCACTTGTTTTCTACACCAAGCAAAGCTCTGGAGATGCAAGGATACTCTCTCGTGTGTGCACAGAGCAACACGGGCCTGAGATAAGCTGTAGGGCAGCACCTACCAAACCTTGTGTCAGATTTCAGCCTATAAACCAGACCTCAATACTTGGGTGTTTGTGCACCTGGACCTCTAATTTCCAGCCACAAGTGACAGGATGAAACTCAGTAGGGAAGAACAAAACATCCCGAATCCATCTAATTCCGTGTTTCTGCTCAGGGTCAGCCACAAGTGGACAAGTCTCAAGTCAGGCCCAGTGACACAATTCCTGCAGTTTGTTCGTGCATTTCCATGGTTAAGGGAAGGCTGAAGAAGACTTACCACAGCTTTGGGACCTGCTGTTCCAGAAGGAAAACAAGTTACAGGTGAGGCTGTCACTGGCAGGTGTGCCAGCCATATAGGACCTGGGCCATAAGGATAAAATGGAAAAAAAAAAAAAAAAAAGAGTAAAAATCACTAGATGACAAGAAGGCAGAGTGCAAATGACAGGTGCTAAAGGCTGCTTTTCTAAGCAGCCAGCTCATGGTCAGGATATTTGCTGCTGCCATCACCTCCTTGCTCACACCATCACTGCAGTCATCTTCTGCCAATAACAAAAAAACAAACCCCAGACAACTCACTCAGAAACCAGAGACACACAAAGGCTGTGGCAGAAGATATTTCTGGACCATCAAAGAGGATAATATACCTCGAGGCTAAGTCTAAAAGCAGTAGAAAATGCCTCATCTTTTTCAGAGTTCTATGTGGACTGCCAGAGACATTGCAGCTTTCTGGCATGATTGAGCCCCTCCATACACACATCCCTACTTATTTCCACTATTAAAAACTCTTATTATCATACCATCTTTCTGTCAGGGTTTTGTGAATTACATTTTAATTCAACAGCACTTTGTTGTATGAACAATTAATGAGGGGTGTACGTTATGCAAACCTCATATTTTACTGATGAAGTACTTTGGACAGACTGTATTCAGATTGAAGCACTTAATAATTATTAAGAGTCTAGTTACGGGTTTTGATACATTTACACAGTCTGCAGGAAATACTACTCTGCATCAGCCACACGTGTACAACAGGACTTTGAAAGGAGAAAGTCACCTTGTTTGGCTGTTTTACTGGGAGGGTTTTGTTTCCAGGTGTCATCCGCACATAGTTATCAGTGAATGTTTGTAATACACTTTCCAGGACAAAGCATTTCAGCAAAAGCTCTATTCTGCAAGGGACCACTTTCACTTCACCGAGCCTGTCTGAATTTAAGAAGAGATTGGACTGTGCACTTAGTCACATGGTCTAAACTTTTGGGTAGACCTGTGCGGTGCCAGGAGCTGGACGTGATGATCCTTATGGGTCCCTTCCAACTTGGGATATTCTGTGATTCTATGATTCACTCCATTGCTTTACAGGGGATTTTTCAGCACCTTGTACCTGTGGTTTCCTATAGGACACGAGGCCAAAATCCATGTGAATTCACTTACCTGCAGAAAAAAAGACACTAGTTTCAGCAGTATATTGGTTATTATGACATTGCTACTAGGGAAGGCAAATGAGGAATTAAACAGGTACCACGTGGCCACATCTCTAGAAGTGAATATTGACCAAGGTTCAATATGACACTGGCGGCAAATCGAAGGTCATTCCCATCAACAGTTAAGTCGTGTCAGAAATTGACACGCTGAATAAGAAATGTGTCTCAGTAGGAAGAGCCAAGTTACAGAGAAATCTGTTCACCTTTCTAATCTGTTCAACAGCACAACAGACATTGAGATAACAGTGCAGCACATGTTTAAGCAAGGTTCTGTTATGTTCTACTGTCTGCAATACCATTTTGTGTCAGTATTATTTTTGCTTCTGTAGCACTAGTAATGTGTTAATCCTGTGATACTATACTGTCCCGAGTAGACTGGCAAACCATGCATCGAAATAAGACAATCAGCAGCTCTTAGAGCACATCTTTTAGATGCTTAAAATATATACTAAAGAAAATATTATGTAGTATTATGTCATACTACATAATATTTAAAACAATGCTGGTTTACTGTAGCAGGACCTTTTTTTTTAAAAAAAAAAAAAAGTATTTGTGGTACCTTTCCTCATCAACAACCAGCATGCTGACACATTAAGCACAAAGCCTTAAAGAAAAAGCCCTAAAACATAAAAAAACATATAAGGTTTAATTCAACAAGAAATAAAAACTTCTCACTCAGTATCTGCTTGTGTGTATATAACAGCCGCACCATGGTACATACCAATAACTGGGTTATTTTACCAGTGTGGCTTTTGCTAATTGTCCACTCACCTCTCCCACACTTTCTAAATTTGTCTAAATTTAAGATCTGATTGTAATTACGAGAAATCCACTATGCGGTCACGTCTCTGTATAGAGCGGTGTCATCACAATTTGTGATTACTTGAAAATAGAATGAAATTTTTGCTGAGACAATAAAATACAGAAAGCCACTCTGAAAGTCTATTTGAAATCTCTTTCTGTTTAAGCCAGGGCTGCAGCCTGCACAGCGAAGAAACTGAGGTCACTCCATGCTCCATATATATAATTCATGCATTAAAACCGAAAACTAAACATAACCCAAAGTCAACTCCCTCAGGTACCTGAAGCTTTTCCCCTGTAACAGATCTCACTTGGCATCCTCTCAATATCATCCTCAGCTCCCAGCCCCCAGTGGCAGCGCATTGCCTGCCTGGAAAACAGTTTCAGCACCCTCCTCTACCCCCAACAAACGAAGAAATTCGGCGTTTCACGGCAGAAAATAACTAAAACCGCGTTTCACGAGCTCCCTCTGCTGTCTTTTAACCAAAATCCCGGTGCGGTTAACAGGGCGCTTTCGAGGAAGCACAGCCAGATCCTGTAAAGTCCTTGCTCATTTGCTAGTATTTTAAAGAGAAAATGTGACCTCTTTTAAAAGACAACTGAAATGATTTTTAATGTCTGGATCTATCCCGGGATAATTCAAACCCGACCAGACCAAGACCCCGGTCCCACCACTGCTATGTCAAGTGCTAGTCCAAACGTAAAAAAAATTACTTTTCCAAATAGCAGAGTCAAATGAATGAAACAGCAAACAGGAACAGAGATGCTGGCTCCTTCACAGGAGCTGCTACCAAACTGACACGTAACTTTGCAACTCCACACCCCTTCTGACTTTTTTTTACATCTTCTGGAAACTTAAATGGAGTGCTACAGACCATGCCTGTCCCTTTCTTAGCTGGCATAATGACTATAGCCAGCCTTTCACATGCAAGCGATTGCTGGTGTTTTCCTGCAACCATTTCCCAGGCTAGATCTTTGGCCAGCTACATGATATAAACTAGAATAAAGCTCTATAATAATAATAATAATAATCCACCAGTGTGATGGGATACTTGCTCCAGAACTAAGCCCGTATTTGAAGACAAGCCATCTTTGGCCAGCTACAATCTAAAATACCAGTTGGCAGTAGGACTGCTTGTCACTGTTCAAGAGGAGTCAAGTATGAACCCAAACTGCACAAGCCACTGTTAGCTTGGTCCTGGAGAAGTCTTTCCTCCATCCTAGAGAGAGATCCACAAAACAGAAGGTTCGCCACTGCTATTTAAAAGCTCATCCTTAAGTTTTACTTATCAGCAGTTTGATTCTCAATTTTGATTACTTTCTTCTTCTCTAACATACTTTTTCTTAGCCTTTACAAGTCACCTTGTGGGCTGATGTAACCCCGCGATATACTTATCCTAACCTGATTTCTTTTGTAACTTTCAAACTTCTTTTCCTGAGGGGAGAAGGAGTTTGTTCTGAGCAAACCGGCACAAGAATTAGGTCTGAAACTTCAAGGTCTAGATATACGCAGGACAAAAAGATTTACAGACCAATTTTCATAGATATGTTAGCTTTGCATCCATACTTCAAAATAGTCTTAGCATGTACAATTTCAGATATAAACCTCAAACTGAAAGTCCAACTAAGAGTTGATATCTCACTGTTTTGAAACATTTTTTTTTTAATATTCTTTCTACTTAATGTTCCCCCTCGCCCCCTCAGGTTTTTTATTTACTAGGTGCCTTTAAGCCTGCCAACCTTTGTTTTATTGAAGATGTAAAAATGCTGCAGAACAGAAATGTATATTAACAACCTCTAGTGTAAGAAAGGCTTCTAAGGAATAGTATTTTCAGCCTAAAACAACAGAAGATCTAGAAAAGCATAATTTCTTAATATCACAAAGTTGCTTATATGGATATTACAGAAGTGACACCTGAGACTATGAGCTTTCACACGATATTCCCAAGCCAGTGCCAAGAAATGTAACAGTTGCATTCAAATCACTATAAATCCAGTTCTCATTGCAGAACTACACTTCTCTTAACAGATAATGTACTGCTTAGGTCATCTTGGAATCCAGGTCTAATCAAAAAAAATCCTCAAGACCTCCAAAACACAGTACACATTTAGAGGTGTACCAGCCATTACTTGCAATATTTTTCACAATGCTGTGGGTTAACTGATGTTTCCAAGGAAAGTCCTCAGGGAGCTTCATCTTTTCTGACCTTGCAAATTCCAGTTAAATTCCTTGGATCTGCTGCTGAATTTCAGCATTGCTGGTCTTGACTCCTGTCCCTGCTCTACAGTCTGGGGGCTTCTACTCTGCAATGGGAGTTTTGAGCCTGGTTTTGAGAGCCAGAAGTTATCAGCACACCAGCTTGTCTACACGAAGGACAAATGTCTTGCCACCCATAACTCTTGGGCTGTAATGAAGAAATCGGAGAGCTCACAGTAGGCATTTCTAGTGGTGTCCCCAAAGAAGGCCACAAGTATTACACCACACTAATGTCTCATTTACAGAGGGATATAACGCACCACAAGCAATTCCAGACAAAGCAGGAATATTCACCTAGCACATTAAGAGTCCATAAAACAGTAACAGCACTCAGATGTCCCCTTCATGTTGCATTCAATATATGCAATAACAAGGATTCCTTGAAATATTTGTTTAGAGACCTGCAACAACTCAAAACTTTTCTAGTGTTCTGGTCCTGTGTGGAATTCAATTTTTGTTTGTGACCCCACAGAGTTAGCTTCACATCAAGTCCCAGTACAAAGAATCCGCAACATGCAGCCCTTTGAACTTCTTCATAGGTTCCAGTTGAAGACTAAAAGCAGCTTTTGCAAACTGAAACTTCACATACATATGCCACAAGTCTGAAACTATTCTCAGCTCTTACACTATATGGAAAAGCAAACTTAACAATTTGATAATGCATGTAGTGTTGTACACCAACAGAAGCACAACTCAAAACAAGACTACTTAAACCCACCTGAAAGTTTCTTATTAAGTACATTCACCATTGTTATTCATCCTGTGGATGTAACCTATTTCCAGCATAGCAGTGGAGCCCAATCTTAACCCAGTGATGACCCAATACTAACCAAATAGCTGACACCCAACAACCTGCACACTTTTATGTCTATTAATGTACCTTCCAAAACATGTCACCAGGACCTCTATTCTGATCTCACTCAGATTTAGACAATATTCCAGACATAACATAATTTGAACGTAATTTTCATTTGCTTCCTGCATTTTAGCACAGACTAAGAACTGGTTCTCACTTGGACCCAGCAGTGACAAAAAAATCTGTATGTATATGGGAAACTAAATAATACTAAGAGAGGTGGAACAATTAAAAAGACAAGTTTTCCCTTAGTTATCTTTCAAGTGACCCTTCCCTCCATCTCCCCACAAATCCAGGTTTTGTGACTGCAATGGGAATGATCCTTCCTTTATGAGCCATATTCTCCAGTGCTGGAGGTGGGTGTACTATATTTCTTTCCACAAGTGAAGAGCATGCCACTTACCTAAGCAACCAAGAGCATAAAACCAAGTGCCTTGCAAACAAATTTCTATATTCCCCTCACCCCTTAATCTCAAGTGCTGAATCTGTTACCTTACTCAGGTAAGACAGCAGTCCTCAGGCTAAGCTGTCTGAGCATGGAGATACAGCTCACCCATGCAGAGCTGTGGTGATGTGAATTTTACCATTAACTTACCTTCCAGCAGATCGGCATGGAAGCAAAAACCAACCAATACAGCGGGTTAAATGCCTCACACCCCACCTCAGGGCCCTGGCACCCTCCCTCGGCCTCACAGCTGCCAGGACATGCCAGGTCTAACACTGAAGACTCCCTGAAACACACCCTTCAGTGGGAAAGAAAACAAGGATGAGAGGAACTGCCATTGCCCTCCAAGTTACTCTGCTCAAACACTTCCAGGGCAAGAAGAGGTGAGGTTAAGCAAAAGGGAGGAAAAGAGGCAAGATAAGGGGAAGGAAAAGAAGCAGAAGGACATCAATATTTTTAATAGTTTTTACTATATTCCTCTTGAGGCAGATTTTACAGACTCTCAGAAACCAGTCCTTCATGATTCCCCTCCCAGGCTGTACCTTCTGCTGCAAACCAGCATCACCTGCCCGGGTACAAGAAACACATTAAATCCCTGCAGGTTGGGAGGTTTGCTGAAGCCTTGACTCATTTTTCCAAATTTTCTTTCCTATTTTTTGCTACCCACCTTCACATCCCATGCAAATCATTACTCTTTGTTTTGTGCTAGTAATTACAGACCTAAGTGACAAGACTGTACCATTTTTTCTCCCACTTCTCTAATTTTCACACTGTCTTTGTAGCAGACCTATTGCAGTTCCTCAGCTCAACATGGAAGTAAGATTATCATGCCAATTCAGCAGCATTTGGGGTACTCAGATGAAAGACATTCTGCAAAATCTTAATCAGACCTAGTTTCAGCATAAAATACACTTTTTGGACAAACTAAATTTATTCAGTAACACTCCTGCAAGATATTTAGCCCTTGATAAGCACTTTCTTCCCCTGCCACTGAAATAATTGAGCTTTATAAATGATCAATTCCGTCTAAGAGTTAGCAAATTTACATCTTTTCTGGCTTAAATAACTTCCCAAGGGAACTGTTGGAGTGTCTGTCTTCTGGGAAGAAAAAGCAATTCTGGCTTATGTTAGTTACTTCAAAGTGTATTTTCAATGTTAATTGAAAATTTACTATTTGGGTTCTACCTGTTGCTATTTATAATGGCATAAAGTATAAAAGTATAAATCCCTGTTGTTGGATTACCTGTAATTTTAAAATGATGAAATAATTATATAAATTAGCACCAAAAAATGAGGAGAGCCAGAGAAATTATCATCTATGAAGTACAGTTTGGCCACTGAAAATCCTTTATGATGGCCTATAAGATTACCTGAAATTATAGCTCACCCATCTCTTGCAAAGGAAACCAACATGCTGCCAACCTCCACACCTAGTGAAAAAAAGATGAACTCAGGAGAGTTATCCTAAAAGCAGTTAGGAGAAAATGTTCAGGTGTCAGCTGTGCAAGAACACACTAAAGCCAGACCCATGGGCTTAATGCCATAAGAGATCCTAGAAAGGAGGGTAAGGAGTTCTCCCCCGTGCTGGTTGCTTCCCAAATGGTCACAGCTGCCTCACAGTGTGTTGTATTATCTGGAGTTAATTCTTTAAATGACATTTTTAAAAACGAAGGGTGTGTTACTGCTATATAGATAAGCATAAAGTAGCATTGGCCCAAGATTAAATGACGTTACCATATTTTACAGCTGTGAATTTAAATATAACTGCAGGCAGGGATGGACCGCCTCCCTGGGAACCTTTAACCACCCCAACAGTACTAAAGCATTGCACTTGATCAAGGGCCGGTCACATTCACAGCACTGATAAGGAGCTGCAGTTATCAGGGAGTTGTTGTCACTTTTTTTTTTCTTCTTCTTCTCACTTTTGTGAAGGTCCTGTAAAAAAGGACACCGCTGTAGGATAGGAATGAGTAAGCCTGACACTATTTCCCCAGCAAGACAAACGATACCAAGGCTGTCATGCAAGGATGTGCTGCACACCACGCACTTTGGGGTTGGACTTCTATAACTCACAGCCCAGACATGCACAACTCTTCAGTTTACAGTGACTCTCCTGAGCAAACCTCAGCAGTTTCCTACAAAGCCCTGCTGACAAGTCAGATCCTGGTATTTATTTCCAGTGTAATCTGAACTGTGGGTTAGGCTGACTGAAAGCCTCTCCTCTTCTGTCCTGATATTCCTGTGCACTCCCTGCTCCTTTTTCTCTGCTCCTCATCCACAGTGAAGCTACAAGAGGAGATATCTTCTCCCTTTGTACTGTGCTTACTTAGGATCCTCTGCTTGGTCTCCAGTCCTGCTTTTCCATGCACGTTATCCCAAGAACAGCACTAAATAATTTAACATCAGCACTTTTAACTCTGTATACTGGTCTGTATACTTTTTTATTTACCACAAATGTGCATTATAATGGTATAATCACACTACACTGCAAACTGAGGCTCCATGCTTGATAGAAAATGTTTGTTTCTTTACTACTGACCCTCATGATTTTGCAGTGACCAGGGTTGATGAGGCAGTAACAATGGTGTTAGTTTTTCACAAAACAAAAAGTCAGCATTGCCCTTATGAGTAGAAAGGATAAAAAAATCCAGTATCACTGGAACTCTGAAGCATCCCAAACAGGCTATTAACAGCTTGTGATCTAAAATTACTGGGGCTGGCAGTGCTTTTGTCTTTCTGTGTCTGCACGAACACCTAAAGGAGCTTTAGAGTCTTTGACTGCATCTGGCCACATCTTTCCAGCATCCAGACCCACGCTCGTTGTCAGCCCACCAGCCTACACTCACATATATCGCCCTGTTCTCCTTTTTAACTACTAAATTTTCTCTACTCCTCTAAAACTTCTCCAGTATGATAGAATTTAACTGAAATCACTTCTAGTGATTTAAGGGTTTTCCAGTGGTCTAAGGTTTGCAGAAAACATTATAAACCTGGAATATAACAGTTTAAATCTGTCACTTCAAAGTAGTTTCTCCAAATAGTAACGACATCTTCATCCTCCAAATCTATTTATTGATGAGATTTTTGATGTAAAAATTGAATGAACAAATCTAAAATATATGAAGGTGCTCTTTAAACAGGGAAAAAAAAAAATATGTGGTCAGACTAGCTAGTAACAGCAGCATAGCTAAGAGGCAAGAACAGGTCAAATTATATGGTGAACATTGGTGTTGTAAACATAATTCTGTTTGTGTAGCTCCCAGATCTTTATACATAACCTTATGAATTCCTACATTATGTGTAGGAAATGCCCTTAAGAAAGAAAATGCTGTAAATTTTTTTTGGTAGCAGTGTCCCTTTAGAACTTTTGGAGCTGGTCTGCAGTTCCTTTAAGTAAATACAGAAAGTCACACTTCCCCCCAGTAAACATAGAAACATCGTCAAAATCTTCAAACAAGAAATAAATAAATAAAAAGGGAAGATTTAGAGATAAGGGCTACTTACCTTTTCTGAGACCCTATATTTCCAAAATAAATGTCTAATTTCAAATGAGCTTTAAAAACGAACTTTAAATTTGAGCAGATCAGCTATGTAAGATGTCAGATTTTCTTTCTTTTCTTTTTTTTTTTTTTCTGGGATAGAAGGACTAGGAAGCTGGGAGTATAAGGCAGGATATTCATTTCAGCAAGGAAAAGTCAATTACTTTTTTTGATGAAAACATAAAAAGTGTATTTTAAATACATGGAAGCACGAGGGTTCCTTGTGTATTCACCTTCCAAAAGACAGGTCTGCTCAGCAGCAGGGCACCTCCGGGCCAGGTCCTTGTGGGCAGAGAGCACAGCTGCATGCCATAGAGCCAGGAAAGCAGACACACTTGCCCTTAATGAGGGAAGAAACCCCTGAGCTTGGCACCTGGGTCTTGTAAATGCCAAGCTCTTCTTGTGAAAGGTCACTGCTCTCTTACGCAACTGCAGGGGAAGACAGTATGTAGCATTTGGGAAGTGGTGGGTTTGGTATTTGGACGGCAGTCAGGGTGATTAACCCAGAGGTGGATGTGCATTTTGCTGTTTGTACCTACAGCAAGCCTTCAAACTATGCTAAGGTTATTCATGATAAACTAGTTTATAAAAGTAGGGTCTCTGTAGCACACCAAAAGAAAGGAGAGCAGCAGGTGCTGGCATGTGTCAGGACCCACTTGCCACGCATGTACTGCAGGCTGCTTTGGTCTCACACGGGGGGCTTTCAGCTTTTAAACCATGGCCGCCCTCAGAAAGGAACATTTCCCCCCTGCTCTTGGTGGCACTGACGCTGCTATCCCCTTCTCACTGCCGGCAATCGGTCGTGTGCTACAGCAGGAGCGGCCAAGAGGGGCTTCCCCAGCAAGCAGCCACTGACAGCTCCACCTCTCAGTGCACCACAGCTGACTTGCTGCGAGGGAAGGAAATTCAAAATTCAAAACCGAACTGTGTGTTCAAAAATGTATGGGTGGATTAATTTTGATTCTTTTCTACCAAAAGCAACACATTGCAAACTATGCAACACTGCCAAGCAGATCTCACTTTTCTGACATTGCTACTCTTAGGGTCTCAGCTATGTAAGTGATCTGTAAATTTGTAATAGATAATTCTTTTTTTATCTTTTTTTCTAAAATACTCATTTCTGGATTTACATTGTTCAATTAGGAAAGAAAATAAAGAACGAAGGACAGAAAGCACTCATCCAAGACAACGCTTGAAGGAGAATTATGGAAACAACATACTGAAAGGAAATTATGTTATACTTTTCTTCCACTGCAGGATTAGATGACAGTATTCAGTCTTTAAGGCATGGCTTTCCTTCATTTCTCTGCTGTCAATAGTGTTCAAAATATAATCAGCCCTGGACATAAGAGCTATGCTGTCTTCAAACACACATCTCAGCACATCTTACACATCTTGGCAAGTTAGTTTATGGAAATCACTGTGGCTTTTTCTTTTTTTTTTTTTTTTTTAACTGTTTTCCCTAGCCAATATAATACTCCCTCTTAGTTAAAAGGGAGTAAAATATCTCAAAAAACACTCCGTTACTCTGCAGAACCTAATGCTGAGTTTGTTTTCCTTCTCCATGGACATTGTTGCCATCTAGTGTGATGGTGTTATGACTACACTATTTTAGGTACAGAAAAAAAGTGTAGGAAGCTGGTTATTACTTACACTATGAGCCAGTGATGATGACTGAATAGAACGAGAATACAGTAGCAAAACACAGGAAAATTACAGAATTACAGTAAAGCTAAACTGAAACATATAGCAGGAGTTATCAGAGAACTGTTTCACAAGCCAGGCAGTTACAATGACAGATTTGGCAATCATATGTGTAGAAGACAGCTTTTAACAATGTGACTGAGTACTGTACCGTACTTCTCACCTGCAATGTTCAGCTTCTAACTCAGAATGTTAAGTTCACTCTTTAAGACTTCCTTCCTTTTTTTCCCCTTCGTTTTTTTGCTAGCTGGCTAAAAATAAATACATAAATTTTAAAAAATCTAAAAACAACAACAACAAACTCCTAAAAAAGAAAATCCAGCATTTGTAAAGATGCAAACGGGAAGGGGAAAAACAGCTAGAACTCCAGATGTGTTCATCCCCTTCCTCAGCTTTTGGCCAGGTTTCAGTGTTCGAGACAAAAGTAGCTTGATACCCTAAGCGCTGGTACATAATTACCAGAAGAAACTGGTGCCATAATGACTCTGCTACCATGTATGCGAGCAGCTGTGGCTGATCAGATAACATCAGTTCTGAAGCTGAATCTTTGGCTTTGCTGCCTTCTGCTTCTTCTAACATATAATCGTTGCAGAGTACAGGCCAGATTGTAGTAGGCAATGAAAAGCTTTTAAGCAGCAGTCTGGGGTTTTATAGTTAAATGAAACTGTACTTTGCTGCGTAAACTTTGCTGTGTCTCTTAAACAAAGCTAAACAAGGCTAAATTAATTAGCTATAGGAAGAATTGTCAGGGATATATATATTGAGTCAATTTGGAGATATAAATACAATTAGGGGAAATGTTTTATTTGTTTGTAATAGTTAATTTAACTTTTTTCACATCTTGGCCTTTTCATTTGCTGAAAGTTTATGCACTGGCATACAAGCCTGGTGAATTACTGCACCGTACGGGTGAATGTCGGCTGTGTAGCTGTGACGTACCTTTATCGGGAGCTGTATCTCCCCGTCACCTTCTAACAAAGAGTGTTCCTCTGCTGACACCTAGGAATTTATTTGCACAACTGCAGCATACCCCAAAGCCTTGCTACCTGGACAGAGTTTGGGTGCAGGATGGAGGGCACCGGGCCCGGTGGCTGCTGCTGCTGTCTGCTCACAGCAATGCCTCAGTCTTAAGTTGGAGTGACGACAGTGATTCTTTCTTTGTTGGGCTCTCAAAACTCTTATGCATCAGCTGGAGCCTAGGGGACAACCTCTGATGCTGGCAGGTTTGGTAGCTGCCAGAAAAACACATTTTTGAGCTGTCCTATATTGAGCAGCTTCCGTTGAGATGCATTTTTATTCAAAAAGCACAAGCAAAGGGAACGTACTTTAGAAATCAGGTCATGTTACAAAGTAGGAAGGTGGTGGCCTAGGGGAATGAGGTGGAGAAACAGGTAGCTGCTGGGAGTTTTACCAGCCCAGCTCATCCAGCATACAAGGCAGATTGCTTTTCTGACAGCCTGCGAAGCGTGGATGTGCTGTGTTGAAGGCAGCCAAGGGACCATAGCGTGGATAGATCTAAATGTTTCCTACCATAACTGAAGTGTTGTGAAAGTTTGGATGTGCAAACTCAAAAAAGGGAAGTCATAGGCATAGCATTAGAAACAATGTGCAACACACCCCTTTTATTTTAGCATGTAACTTAGCATATATATTTCTTCCATTACTGTGTCCAGTCTTATTACTCCCAGCAAATGAGAAATAAGTCATTTGGAAATGTTATAGAAATTGTGATTTTTTAGAAGCAGCCAAAACAGCTCAAAGTGCCATGTACATGCATGCCAATTTTTGCAAAGCTATGTATCGGATGAGTTTTACACTCAGGTCTCCCAGTAGACTAGGATGGAGACTCAAGAGTTAAATGCAAGCAACTAAAATACATCTGAGCGTACAGCTGCAGATTTTGTAAAGCTTATGTGGATGCCTCTGTCAGTCCCAAGTGGATTGCTTTGACTCATCATGCCCATACTTTTTTGCATCATTTCTTATATGCTGACTTTGCAATAGAAAAAAAGCTGCTTTATTTATTTGTACAGCATTTATTATGTTTTAAAAAGTGACTCTTTAGCTTCCTACTGAAAATCCTAAACTTGTTAAACTTGAGGCAGGGAAGAGGAAGTGAGAGGAGCAGCCCCAGAGCAATGCAAAAACAAGAGTAGGATGCTGCTTGTTTTTAATAAACCCACTCAATTTGACCATCTGACCACTCCTTTTATGGACAAAAAATAGTTTTTTCCCAGGACTGCTTTTGTGACTGTGCAAAAATAGTCTTCGTTTTTGTTTTGTAAGTCTCTCAGAAATACCTATACCCGAATGCAATTCTTTACTGAAAAATCCTCCCCTCAAATATTGCAACGATTGCCACATTTTCAGTTTTTCTCTGACAATGATTACGTTGATGTTCACATACTTATTCATAAATATATATTTTAAATACAAATCCAACACCGGAAGCCCCAGAGGTTGCCTAGGCTGGCTATTGCGTGGATTTAGTGCCCTCCTCTCTAAGACATTGAAGCTCCTGCCTGCTTCACTGCTGTACTGCGGCGACATCTCCTGGGCCCTGTTCAGACTGCACCAAGACGCATCCTGTGACACTGGTGGAGGGCAGCCTGGAAGCCCTCCAAACCCTGGGCATGAAGGCATTTCTTAGCTGGACAAAAAAAGTCACTCTTCTGTTTCCCCTCAAGGTTTATTCTCCTGAGATATTTCTTGGCTGGTCAAAACCCCTGCTTAGCAAACAAACACACCAACCCTCCCCCTGTTCCCAAGGCCTGGCTCTTTTTACAGAATTTGTTTTGCACCACTATCAACCAGTCACAAAGGAGGGCCCAGGAGCAGGAGTGTAAGCTGTGTCTTGGCTTCCTAATGTGACAAATCTTGAACACTGCTGCTTCATCCAAAGGCTGCTTCAATTTCCAAACCTAGCTATATTCCCAAAGCTTTTTTTTCTTTTTCTTTTTTTCCTTTTCTTTTTCTTTGAAATGACAGAACAGTAATACCTTGAACAAGCACTTTTATTGTGTAGCTATAGAGAGGACTCTAAGACAGTTGCCCCAGGCTTTGACCTGCACAACTCCTGTAAGTATGGAGGAGTTCTGCTCCCAGCTCCTTCACAGCACACCTGCGACGATGTCTAGCCAAGAGTTCCTTGTCCCTGTCTCACCTAGCATGTTGCTTTGATACAACGGTTTGCTTGGTCCTCACGTGGACATGCATTACAGCTGATGCAATGACTGCCCATCAAAAAGAGTGGACTGGTTTGCCACAGGACACATCAACACCCTACCTGGCAGGGCCTCAAGACACCAGTTCTGGCAGATGAGCTGAAGGCATCCACTGGGCCACCCCCAAATCCCTCTGAATGCCCAAGTAACTCTAGAAAAAAAACACTTCTCCTCCTTTGCCAGGGTCCTCACAGCAGCAGGAGTCTGGGATCTTCCATGTGTTACACATGCCCTGGCACATTCACCAGGTGGGGGCCTGAGCTGCCTTTGGGCTTAGCCCCCAGGCACGAGGCCCAGGATGAAGCTTTCTCCCATGCAGAGCTGGGAAACCACACCAGAAAAGATGGAGACAGCTTACTGAGGCTAGCTGCCTTCAGAGTCAGGTGGCTGCAAATTACGAGGCTTTGCAATATAATTCTGGAGTTAGGCTGCACACTGAAACCATGTTAGCTTACCTGTGTCCTTTGAGAGCAGGTGTCAGCTTTAGCTGAGCTGATCAGTAACTTCATCCAGCCCTCATCCGCTGTAACCTCGTGTAACCTCGTGGATAATGAACTGGAACAACGCAAACACGGAGGTGAAGAGGCCGGTGTATTTAACAAGTGAATACAAAACTGCCAGCACCTTCTCTTTCAATTAAGTAAGCCTGCAACACAGGAATAGACTTGAAAAGTCCATAATAATTTAAAAAGTGGTACTAGCTGCTGCTGGCTTCAATTCAAGTCTCATCACACCTAAAAATGATGCCCTGTGACCTAGTACCAAACTACCTGTTTCCTGGAGCATCAGCACAGATGGATGGTATCTGGCCTGTCACAGGGCACTAATTTTCTCACTTTTCCTCCATATCAAGCCAAATAGCATGGGCTGGAATGAGTGCTTTTGGTCGTTTTGAGTCCGAGTCGTGTGTGTCCTCAGACAGAGAAAAGAGCAGAGCGAGCTGCTGCTCTGCACTGACCTGCAGCAAGTATGGGGTGGTGGAAACAGGTGAAAAAAGCCCCACCTCTTAGGTACTTCAGACCTGGCAATCCAACAAGCACGCAAGCAAAACAAAGTCACTGCTTCAGTGCAGGTATACTTAAGAATTTTCACCGACAACTGCCTGGTGCCCCGTCTCTGCCTCTCCTCTCTTCCTGCTTCTAACTCCCTCTGATGATTTTTCATCCAAGAAAATGCAAAGTTTTATGCACGCTGCAGGTAAATGACCAAAACACTCAGCCAGTTCAGTTAGTTTCTGGGTGCAGCCCAACAAATGCTTTTTTTTTTTTTTTTTTTTTTTTTAATGAGACAACAAGATGGAGAAAGCAGGAGATGGATGGATAGTTCTCATAGTACCCGAATCTGAAGAGAGAACCTGGAAGAGACATTACCAGAGCACTGCATATCCAGTCTGAGCCCGCCCACAGAAGGACTTTTACCCATAAAGTGGACAATGTAACTTCCCTATTTTAGCTTGCCCAGGCAAGCCAAGTCTGACACCTCCTCTCTTCCTTCAAGGAGATTAGGCTGGGCGTCTGTACACTCTCCAGCCCTCCTGGAGATGCCCAGTCCACTAGAAGAAGTCATCCAAACTGTGGCTTTCTCCTGGTCACCAGAATACACCAGACAGGGAGGACCAGGGATGCTTACAAGGGTAAGGGTGAGAGGGAAGCCTTACAAGCGACTGCATGTTCAGTGAATTGGTAGGGAAACCGCTTATGGCCCTAAAATACTTCTAGAGTAGTCCTGTGGGGCCAACCCTTGGTGTGGGCTGGTTTTACTACCCTTGGTTTAATGGAAAGGACACCTCCTTTAAAAAAAACTAGTCTACTTAAAAGTGCAGAACTTTGTACAGTTTGGGCCATACTTTTTTTTTTTTTCTTTTTTTTTTTTTTTTTTTGCACATTGCAGAAAACAGCTACAGGGTCCAACAGGCTTTTCCCAGAAATGCTGCTGTGTCAAAAATGTAGGGTATTTAGCCCCTTAGGTAACTCTTCCTCACCGATAACAAATGGACATGGAAGCAGGAGCTGCTGCCATTGGGAAAAATAAATAAATAAATAGATAAAGCATAGCGTGAGTCCTCAAAGGAGAGGGGACTATTTCTCATCAGCAGGTAAGACAGCCTCAACACTAATTCAGCCTCAAAATCATGCTACAAGAACTAGACTTCCTAATTTTCACTGTCTGAACCTGAATGTGGTCACCTTTGTGCTGGGGATGGAGTGACCTGGCAGAATCAGAACCATGTATATTACCAAACAAATTACTGTGTGTTCAAGAAAGCCCTCTACTTTGCAAGGAAATGTTGAAGCCCACAAGCACTACTGCCCTGAACAGCTCATTAGTGGATGAAGTTATTAACAAACCCACGGTGGAGGAGTAAAGCAGAAAACACATTATGAGATGAACAACACACAGAAGATCATTTGCAGCTCCATAAACCGTCCCACACAGTGCCCAGACTTTTGTACATTTCAATTAAAACAAATTTGAATACATTAGAAAGGAGAAGGAAAGTGGCAGTGGTCAGATGAAGAGGGGCTGCATCTTATCCCAGAAGACCAAGGCACCAGTTCAGTGTCAACAGCCACAGTGAATGGCTCTGGTCTTTCCCACAAGCACAGCTCCACTAACTTGTTTCCTCTCGCCTACTTTTCACACTTGAGAAAAAAAAAAAAAAAAAAAAAAAAAAAGAAAAATGCCTTTTTCACAGATTTCTCATCCTCCACACTCCCCCCTCTCCAATACTACGTTTTGTAGAAGGTGTGATGAAGCCCCCAGTTAACAACCTATGATTTTAGAGCTGCAATAAATGCAAGAAAAAATCAATCCTAATGCTTTTAGTTGCTGGTGTTCTCATACAACTGCAAAAAAATAAAAATAATAAAAAATCTGCCAAAGAAAGTCAGCACACACTGTGATTTGAGCTTTGGATCTAACAGAGACCTATACGTTTAATTTACAGACCAGAGGGGAAAAATTAGACCAGATGAAATCATAGATGCTCCTGCATGTTGCTATTATGGCACTTACCACAAGGGGGACTCTTCTACAATTTTTTAGGGCAAAATAATTTCAAAGAGAAGGGTGTGGGGGGAAGGATGAATAAATCAGTTCTGCAGCTGAATATGCAGAGACCATTTTAGGCTTTACATTTTTAAGCCCACAGGAGCTGTTAATCTGAAAAATTCATTAATAGGTACCAGTTCATGTTCATGCCTAACTGCTGTTCTGGCTCCTTTCAGTCCCCGATTTTATACTGCGTGTTTAAAATTCCCCAAATCCTATTTTTTTTTTAAATGGAAGGGGACTTAATAGAACTTGCTGGGCCACTAGATAGAAAACACAAAAACAAACAAACAAGAACACAGACACACACACATGCACACACCAGAAACAAGCAAGCAAACAAACAAAAACCAAACACAAAAACACTCTATGACCCATAGAAACTTTTGATTATATTCCAGGCTGGAGAACCCACTGGGCTCGGGGAGGAGGTGTGTGGCCCCATCCTGATAAACGTGAGCCTTCGAGTAAGGCATAATGAACTAGTAGAACAACAGCAGGACAACTTAAGGTTGCTGCTAGCATGCACACGTTTCAGCATGGTTTGCTGTACCGCTTACTAATACTCAGCTACAGTGAAAGCTCAATATTGCACTGCTACTAACATTCCTTTCCACCTTAGATACAGCACATTGTGAGGCTTATCAGTGTTTAGAGTTCATTCCAGATGATATACCTATATATATATATATAAATCAAGCTTCAAAACCACAAGCTCCATTCCTTTTAACTTTTAGAAAGTGAATGTAACAAGGACAATTTATCACCCTGAACTGTCTGCACAGCGCCTTTATTAGCTAGGATGCAAAAGAAACCTTGAATATCTATTTAGCTGAAACTCTGTTATTGTGAAACTACATTTAGGGGGAGGCTGTGGGTTTATAGTGACAGTCATGGAAAATAGCACCAAAAATTAGAGTAAGAATTAACTGACTATTCAAATAAAATTGTAGGTGACCTTGCAATTACTTTAAAAGCTTCCCCAAATAAGAGACATTATCATTCTAACTAGAACTTCATTATAGTGGGGAAAAAATGTTTTACACAGCTGCCATAATTCTCATGATAAGTGAGGAAATAATTGTTCTTACTCAATGTATTAAGTTCCTATTATATCTTCAAAACATTAACTAAAACCAAGAGTCAAAGGTTTCTAAGTCTACGCTGGAGGACAGCACATGAATCATTCTACTGGTTGAAGTGCAATAGTAAACAGGGTGAGCACATGCATATCTCATGGCAGATGTGCATCTCATCAGATTGACTCTCTCATGTTTTTTGAGATCTCAGCTGTGTATCACAGCAGGGAAAGAAAGTAACGTGCACCATCAGCAAAGGAAGTGTTTAAGTATTTGGATTTCTCTCATCTGTCCCTCTGCCACCCACACCACAGTCACATCAGGTGTCCCAAGGCCACCAGGACAGCCCCAGCCATCAAGAAAGAACTGAGCACGTCCTGCCTGGCCATCTGCTTGCAGCCAACTGAATGGGTAATGGCTGAATTCTTGTCTTCCTCTGGGAGCACAGAAGCATTAATCTGCTTCTCACTTTATTCTACCCAGCTGTCAATTTTCCTGAAGCCTGTGGAAACATAATTAATTTGGAGACTACTAACCCTCCTTCAAATTTGGATGGAATCAGCCTTTTGGTTCAGAAATTATTTGGAGCAGGAGTGACAGGTGAGTCAACGTTGCAGTCACTTACGTGTTGTTTCCCAAGGAAATCAGACTGAAAATGAGAGTGACAACAACATTAGAAAAACAGAGGTCCTCAAATCTTTTGAGAGCTAATTAGTACCTCACAGCAGTTGGACTAATTTAGAGCAGGCATCTGGGAAGCACTGGGTGATTTCTGTGCATTTGTGTGACGATACTGCAGTGCTGGGGGTGAGCATCTCCCACAAAATGTATGTGTGACTACAGCTAACGGGGTTCTTAGCCAAATATAAAGAGCACAGTGAAATCTGTAAATATAACTACCATTTGGAACAGAGCTTGAATTCCTGAAAGTAGGGGCAATACATCAGTGAGCTAAAATACCAGCCAGACTTCAGACGTCTGTGTCGGATTACAAAACCAGAGATTTTAATGCAGTCTGGCAAGTTTAAAGACAAAGAAAGGTTGATATGTAATACAGCAGAGGAAGAAGGCACCATAGAAACACACCTTGGAAGCGATGAAGCACAAAGTCAGTAGGAATGGTTAATTTCTTAAAACCAAAGTCTGAATGTTTTCATGGAGTACATAAGAAGAAATTTGTGCACTGAAGGAGAAGCAGCAATAGCAACCATGATACAAGAGCATTTTCTTCAGCCTGCCTTGCAACTTACAATGAACGAGAAGCGCTACTAAAAAATCTTTTTCTCTGTTTTTGGAGTTTTTTAGATCAAAAATAGTACTTCTTTCTCTGGATTCAGCTAGAAAGATTCTGGAAATGTTATTAAGCATGACTGTAAAACATTAACATCTTTCTTGTATCTTTCACAAAAGATAAATCATGTCTGCAACATTTATACAATGTCAACTGGGAAACAGAATTAATCCATTCCCTCTGGTTTTCAAATCAGTAAATTCATGGGCTAGAACTAGCAATGTTAACACAATAGTATTTGTAAAAGTATGGCTAGCATCAGAGTAGCTTGCTCAGGCTGAAATTTTAACAATACTGCATTTAAAAATGGGGGAAAAAATTAAACTACATTATAGTGTTCATATTGCTATGAAAATCCATTACCCGATGAAGCAAAGTTATTGGTAGAAGTATGAGACTCTTGCTTCTAATGACCATACCTTTTGTTGTCTCAGTTTTTCCCCCTTGGTTTAAGGAGTGTGTTTTCCTCTTCAGTTCAGTCACATAGAGCTGTAAATAAGACTTCCCCAACACTATCTGCCTGACCAGATCTTTTTTTTTTGTTTTTAATATAGATATCACCTTACCTAGAAAGATAGAGAGGGATTAAAGACCACCTAAACTCTTGCATAACTGCTCAGCTGATAGAAATGTCTCTATTATTGCACAGTCCAAATACAAATAAACTCTATCACCAGAAACAGCACAGAATACATATCCACCAAATGCTATTTCACTGCATGTTATGGAATATATTTCAGAAAAACAAAGCAAGCCAAATGAAACAAACCAGTGGTTTGGGGTACAGTGATGCCACAGTGATGCTACATTACCCCAGAGAAATATCACTACGGAATTATTTGGCAAAAAAGGAAGGTAGGTAACTTTCAGCAAAGTGAAATACAAGGAAATGTAGCAAGGAAATAGTCCAAAGCCTACTGGGAAGATGCCAAACTCTGGACATTTAGGTACAACTACAGGAAGAGCTCCTAGAGCCATCATTGATAGCTCTCAGAAATCAGAGCACAACCCAGAACTAGGCAAAATAATTGGGCATCATCAGGCAAGGAACTGAGATCATGGCAGAGATGGCATTTTTCTAATACATACTAGCATGAAATAAGAAGCTAGGGAAGGCCATATGCTCCTTCTATGCCCTTCTATGTAAAGCCTACTGCAGAAGTTGCTTATAGAACAGGCAGAGAGAAAATTGCCTTGGATGGTGAACCTTCACTGAGAAGACACTTTCCACTGAAAAGTCAGCCTGTTTATCTAATGCATGCTGTAGCCAGGCTGTTTTACTGGCAGTAATTGATACTTCTCTGTCCTCATTCTGATGTTCTATACAGATCACCTGCTTTTAAATCCACCTTTATAGAACTGTACTGAAACGATGCCCAGAAACCAACCTGCAAAAAGAGAAATGTGAAAACAGGAGTGGGAGCTACAGTGGGGAATCAGTCTAAGGAGTTACATATTTACACTTAGAAAGAATATAGTCTTACGTCCTTTACTCTGCAGTACAGACCTAATATGGCTCAAGCTAGGTATGCAGGAAAAGGGCCAGTTGTGAATAGCTTCAATAACAACCTTGCTACAAAAACAATCCAAAACAGAAAACAACACCACACACAAACCTTCAAACCAGGCCCCATGTTATAGAGGTTCATGAGGTAGTTATTTCAGTGCGTTTATAAAGATAATCTCCATTTATAAATCCAAGTAGCATTTTGCTGCTTGAATACAAGACAGGCACAAGCTTCCTGTAGTTATAACCCTTGTCATTTATAATTAAAGCTTCTAAAATATATATCAGTAATAAGAGCTGAGGTGAAATAGCCTCAGAGAAGTCTCCTCTGTTAAGACTATGTAAGAATTGATTTGTCTCTGGATAGTCTGTTATGTGTGTTATTCAGGAAACCCACTTTACCAGTTTTTCAATGTAGATAGAAACCTGCATCTCAGTAGCAACAACAAAAAGAGCTGGATATTTTTCATTAGTTCCTAAAACAACCCTATTCTTTGATTATGTTCCTTCAGCCAGAATTCATGTTGCTGAAGTGCAGGGAGCATCCCTATATGAAGGCATGGTCAGTGTATTTGTCCACTGAGCATCATTTGATCTTAACATCAGTCATGCTGGGAAACTGCAGTTCTATGACAGCTACTGCATTTCAAAGACTTTATTGCTTTAACATCCTGCCCCTAATAGGCTCAGCCAGAAAAGATCATGCCTAAGGTATCAGTGTTGTTTTTTCTTGTTAACTTCCAAAGCTAATTACTGTTTAAACTGACCTTTCTTTTTCCTATACATCCATACGTAGTCATATAATACAAACAATGCAGCTGCTCAACAGCTATCAGAGATTTTCTTGGACAACAGACAAAAACAACAATAGCAACAAACAAACAAACAGCTGGAAAGTGGATGTGATTTTGGGGGAGAAGATATGAACGATGAGAATCAAGGGTGAACGGGCAAGGTCCCAACATCCTGGTAACCTATACCCTGACTGCAGAAGTCATCTCTGCGTTCCTAGTGATCTGCAGCGAAACCAAGACTTAACACTTAGTGAGCAAGTTCTGCTTGGACACTTCCCCTGTCTAGAAGTATGAAAAAAAGCCTGTCCCTCAACAGCTATAGCATTTTACCAGAACATGCTAAACATATTGCGTACAAGTTTATGTAATCCATAAAAATCACAGACTATCCCAAGTTGGCAGGGATCATTCAGACCAGCTTTTCGCTCCACGCAGCATCACCCAAAATCAGACCAAATGTCTGAGAGCAGTGTCCAAATGATCCTTGACCTCTGGCAGCTCAGTGCCGTGCCCAGTCCCTGGGCAGCCTGTCCCAGTGCCCGACCACCTCTGGGTGCAGAACCTTTCCCTAACACCAGCCTGACCCTCCCCTGTCCCAGCTCCCTGCCATTCCCTCAGGTCCTGTCGCTGTCCCCAGAGAGCAGAGCTCAGCGCCTGCCCCTCCGCTCCCCGTGAGGGAGCTGCAGGCTGCCATGAGGCCTCCCCTCATCTCTTCTGCTCTGGGCTGAGCAGACCAAAGGCCCTCAGCTGCTCCTCACACACCTTGCCCTCACCATCCTCACAGCCTGCTCTGGGGGCTCTCTAATGGCTTTATGCCCCTCTGGTTCTGCAGCACCCCAACCCGCACGCAGTGCTCGAGGCGAGGCCGCAGCAGGCTGAGCAGAGCAGGACGATCCCTTCCCTCAGCCAGCCAGCAGCGCCGGGCCTGAGGCACCCCGGGCACGGTCGGCCCTGTGGGATTGTGTTCGGCTTCTCATCCACTGGCACAACCTAGGGTTAATTCCTTCCTACAACCCTCCCAAAACTCCTAAAAAACATATATTGCCCTAATCTTAATTTCCATGCAACATGCCAGCTGACTGCATGCTGGGAGGGAAGCACGACATATCAAGGTGACACATCCTGCAGTAGCAGCAGATGGGGTGTTTCAATGTACTTGCAGCCTGTTACCTTGTTTTTAAATCTCAAAAGCTTTGCTGTGTTTTGTTCCTATACTTTTTTCATTTATTGTCTACATCTTCATTAGTTTGAGGACATGGAGGTTATTAGGAAGGCTGGAAAGCAGTGTCATAATCACAGAGCAGCTGCTGAAATCAGAGTGACTTTTCTTCCTGCCTGTATGAAGAGTACAGCCGAGCCCATTGCCTCCTGCTAACCCAAGCTTGCTTGGCACAAGAAGATGTTTAGCTGTCTTGCCTTCACAGCGGTACAAGCAACATGTTCCAGCTTCAGCAAGATACTCTTCCTGTCTGTGGGCACAGGGCAGTGCACAACCTCCTCTGTGCCCGTGCCTCAGGCACAGATGCTCAGCTGTGTCTGGCACACGGGACTGGGAGGGAAGGTTCTGCACCACCACAGGGCTATTGCCGCTGCAGTCCTCGCAGTGCACACAGTAGTACCACAGCCATGTGCCCCTGCTTTGTGACCTGCTGGGGTCTGGTGGTCACAGTACTGCATAGTGCTAATGAATGCTGCACCTTTCATCATTCTTGTTTCCCCCTCCTGCCCCCTTGAAGATGCATCGCGCTTTTTAAACAGAACTTCCTTCTTTTATTTACAGTACTGCTCTTGGTTAGTAGCTTCTTTTAACAGAAAGATCTGTTCCATCTAATAATCCATGTCTTAGGTATACATTTATAGATGGAGAAGGATGGATGGAGGGGTGGATGCGTGTATGTGTACTGATACCCACAGATACATGCACAAAGAGCAAATCCCACTGAGCTAACAAGGGCATGGCTATGCTGTGAGTCCAGGAAAAAGTGACTGTAATATGTCATCTTGGCAGGATAATTAGCTTGGGTAGCACACTGCCCAGCGTGCCTGCACTCTAGCATCTGTGATAGACTGGGTATTTCTTTGTGCAAAGTCCTGACTCTCTTGTCCTTGCTTCATGTTTTTAAGGAAATGGAGGAGCCAGTGGCATAGCCATGTGTAGCTTCTGAATGTCTGATCTGGGAGTGCCAGTTGTGTTCCCTTATGATGCTTCTAACTCAGTGGATTTAAAAAACCCTATCAACAACCAGTGCTTCACCACATTGTGAAGGTCATTCAAGGTGCCTGCAGGCCACCTTGTGCCACAAAGTCTACTTAGAATTCACATCCTTATACTTTGGTTATGCGTATTGATCATGGATTATTAACTATGGAGCATTTTCAATCTGCAAAGGAAAAACATCTATCAGTAAATTAAACTGATGAGGGAGACAAAAATATTTGCTATTCTCACTTTGCTTGATTATGGTATTAAGTTTTATAGTTTATTGCATTCTTCTGCTTCATGTTTCTCATTTAAACAGTGGTGATTAATCAGAATTTACTATTATATTTAACCCCTCTTCCTAAGACTAGCATGCTGTGATAGCTTTTTGTAACAGTAAATCAGGGCAGACCCAGCTTAATATTTTAAATATTTAAAAACTGCATTTTCCTTTTTCATTAAAACAGCCTCTTAACAGTATTTCTGAGATAACAAGTTAGAATGCTGTTACAGAAACGCTGTCTAGGTCTAATTCCTAAAATGTAATACATAAAAAAATGATAATCTTTCTACCTGTGAAAAATTAATTAGATTAAATAATGACCTTAATATAATTTCCCTTGGTGACCTTTATCAAGGAAGTAAGAAATACTTTCTTAGCTACTACAGAAATCATGACAAAGTAGAGTTTCTGTGAACTCAGTAAGGTGAGTCTAAATCGTAACTTTGTGGAGTAGCAGCTACATCAGAATGGTAAACACAGTGGTTTTGCCACTTTTTTTTTTTTTTTTTTTTTTTTTCCCCACAGAAAACAGCAACCAATTGCACAATGGACCAAAGTTAAGCTGCAACCCTTGCCAGTGGCTCCACAGAAAGAGTACAGTCTACCAAACTGTAGCATATTATGAAATTAATTACCTGTGAGAGGTTAGGCATAATTCTCGCCCAAGTAAAATACCATCAGCTCCAACCTATGTGACCGACAGCCATTTGCTGCACTTCTGTGAGCCACCTGGCTGCAAGTTGCCAAACTCCTGCGAGACCACTGCCCTGGAGAATGGAAACTTGCAAGCACCTGTATTTAAGTGATCATCGGTTAACAGTAGGCACAGCATGAGCACATACATGCCTCAAAAGACAACAGATTATCTGTGGGCAGGCAGAGACAGATGCGTACGTCATCGACAAACCATTAACTCGCAAGCTCAGCAACACTGATACACAAAATGGCCTGGCCATGTCAGCAATGTGAAGGCTTCATATCCTCCCTCAGTTCTTGATACAAAACTAAACCTCACTCCAGGGCTACACAATGTTCATTTCTGCACCAAAGCTGCCCTCCTGTAACCACCCCGTCCTCAACTCCCCAGAAAACTGACAGGACTCCTCGAGCACTTACAGGGCAGGCAGGAACATGCTCCCTGGGAACAGGCACTTGCAAACTTCCTGATGTCTGCTGCAATGAGGTCAGCCCGAGTGCCCTCGCATTTGTCTTTACCAGGTATCATGTCCACAGCCTCTGGGAGCAGAGAATGAAATCTTAAGCTGTGTGCAGTAAAAGGGGCCAATTTTACCTTTGTTGCTTTAAAAGGGTGAGGCCTAAATTCTTCAGGCATTTCAGAAGAGCTTTAAGAGTGAAGAGATTTTTAACAGTGTGTGAACACAGCATCTTGTCCTTGCTCTTTAAAGGGCAGCAAAAGGGACACTTTGCAGACACTGTCCCTTCCCCAAACGCATTTTTGAATGTGGTGCAAACAACTTACCAGCCATCATCCACTCCAAGCAAGGTCAGCCTGTCCAGAGCTGGAGTTTCTCTGCCATATGAACAATGAATGGGACCTCCTGAAAGCCAAATACTGGTTAAGAGCTGCACAGCTGTGCAAAATAGGCTAACTGCAAGGATCTCCACATTTCTGCCAATAGAGCCCCAGAGGATTTGCTGCTTGAGCAGCTCTGTTTTCTTGCCCCATCTCTAAGTGAAAAATGCTGCTCTTTGCCAGGTTGTGGGCATATCATTTAAACTCCCTTGGGCTAGAATCAGTTATTTGCAAGGAGTTGCTCCACACAGCTGGGATCAGGAGTTTGCATCCACTTCTGCTGAACTCAACACCTGCTCAGCCCACGCTGTCTGCTTAGTGGGAGCCAAAGGGCAGAAATTCCTGCATGCCACAGCCACCGGTATGTTTCTACAGCATCCATATGGGGAGAGGCAAACACTCCTTGGGATGCTGCAACTCACTGTGGCTATCATGGCAGTCTCACAAACAGCCTCTACTTGAAAACGTGCAAAGAGTTTGCAGGATTGGAGCTACTCTTGGGTGGCTCGTGGAAGGAACATCGTTGTTTTATCCTGTATCGGTAAAGAGCAACGATCAGTGCTAGAAAGATAAACCATGTTTCATCTGACAGGGCTGGTACCACCCTGAAAGCTCTGGTTACACGTGAATTACCCAATTCTGCTTGCGTTGCTGCTACACTATTGATTCAGGTCTGTGTGACAGCTTTATCATTTAATCACCTGGGCTTAGTGCTCCAAGTCCAAACAATGAAATTACTGAAATGTTCTTCTTCCAACAATAAAGAAAAAAGGTAGTATTTCTCAGTGCTCATCTAATAGGCTTCTGAGAAACAGCTGCCTTCAAAATTCATTTGATAAACTGCCATCTGTTTCTTGGGGGGGTTATCTAACCTTGTTGCTTATCAATACTTCTGTAATAAGTGCAAGTCTAAGAAAGACTATAAAAAACAGGGCAGTCAGTGGTAACTTAAAGTTACCATTTCTGTGTGCAGCATTTGAAGGGCAGCATGCAGGCATGTGCTACACAGGAGGGAGCTGCTGCCTATTTTATTTCTAGCTAGTTGTGCATCTACACAGCCACAAGCCAGGGCTTGATGAAAAAGTATTCAAGTTTATACCCCCCATTTGCAGCAAAATTATTAATCTTACAAGGTAAGAAGTGTTTATCACCACTCACTGGCTGCAAATGTAATATATTTGTAACAGTTTGAGTTACAACTGACATTTTCTAGAGACAAACTGATATAAAAAGAAAATGCTCCCCAACCGCTCGGATAGTGCAAAAGCAGCCTGGAGATGACCACTGCAAGAAACTAGAACCACCACGGCTTTGAACCAGAAGAGATGGCTTTAGCTACGCAAGCTGTTCTGATGAGCATGACACTTTCCAGAGTGCCATTCATAGTTGTGACTGCTTCAAAATACTCAGTTCCCACTGTGTTTTTCAATTGTGGAAGCTGAGATTTGTGTACGAGATTGCTGTTCTACCACTACTACAAAAAATAAATAAATAAATAAATCAGAAGTTTCCATCTCTTTTGCATTTTACTGTCCTTGCAAAGTTTTCCACCTACATAACTAGCTTCTGGAAGGCTTCAACCCTGGAGATGCTGAGTGATCCTGTTGTGAAATCACTGCCAGCAGAAGGCAACAAGACAGACACAGCACCCATCACAATCATGCTGTCCTTTTCCCGCATACCCACTCAGACAAATAATGGGTGCATGGAGTGTACCATTAATACTTAAACCTTTTAAGCACCCTAACAGGCCCCGTGTGGGGATTTCTTTGCAATATTGCTCATAGCAGCACAGTTAAAGAAAAATAATGGAAGTTTCTTTTTTTTTTTTTTTTTTTTTTTTTCCCAAACATACCTTGTCCTGCCTCACAGTATTGCACTCCCCTTCTACAAATCACCAAGTCTGTCATTGGAACCTTTCTTGTACGGAAGACATAGCACAAGCCATCAAACTGTTAGTGCCTGCTTGGAGGAGCATACAAATTAAATCAATGTCAGGAGCAATGAGTATCACCTTGATCGGTCAGCCATTGAGCAGTTCTGTCACCCAAGGGAAAATACTCATGCCTTGCATCATCAGCTCTGCAAATTTCAATGGTTAAATAGCTGAAAATTATATCCCAAGACCCAGATATTCTATTTTATTCACTGTATCTGTAAAAGCAATGCTAATACAAAACTTGCCAAAAGATAGTAGAAATGACCATTTTTTACTCTATCAGCATGTACTGTTATTGCTACTGGTTCTGGTGCCCACTGTCTGCTCACAGTTTAAAATCTGTATTAATTTACACTATTTATTTATAGTCTTACATCCACAGAAAAAAAAAAAAAGAAAGAAAAGAAAAAAAAATACATCCCTAAAATCTTCTGCTCCTGTAAAAGATTTTACAAAGCCCTTTCTTTTCAGTCAGTATTCATTCAGGTCATTAAAAGTCATTACAAGTTTAGCTAAAATCAAGCTAGATTTTAGAGAAACCCTGCCCATTCCTGAAAGAGTGGATGTTTTTAAGCTCTTTGTATTGTGGGAAAAGATAAGAGCACATGGACAGCACAAAAGAGAAGGTATTGACAGGTTTTGTGCTTGATAAGCATGCACTGTACTGCTGACCACCAGTGATGGGCATGACAATCCTTCACAGCACGCAAGCTGGCAGAGCTGTGCGTCTCTAATGAAAACAGGTAGGTAGAAAATTGAGAGTAGCTGAAAGATGATGTTTCTCTAAAAAGCGAATGACCTTAGAGTCTTCAGTAAAAAATGAATTGACAGATCTTGCAAAAAAAAAAATGATGTAGTGAAATAACAACAGTATCTTAAACAGGATTAAAATATAACATTTTACTAGTTATTTCAAATAATAGATTTTGTTGTTGTTGTTGTTCCTTCCATCATTCTTGTCTGTATATTCAGACTAGCTAAATTCCAAACAGCTATTTTTTGTTAGGTAGCAAGTCCATATATGCCCAGGGAAAAAGAGTTAGGAGTAAGAAATACCTAGTCTTTTTTTTTTTATTTTTTTTTTTTTTTTTGATCTCTCTCTCTCATATGGTAGGCTATGTTGCATTTCTCATGCCTAAAAACAAGGACCATCTCAAAATATTTGGTCGGAAACCTCAGGTTGAAAAGGAGGTATTTGACAAAAATGTGACATTTACATCACCATAACATGCAAACAGCTTCTAAAGACAAAGATTAAGAGGAATTTCCTGTAGGATAACCTGTGCAAAGGAAAAACAAACAAAATCACAGCAGAACATGTCCATTTACTGCCAGAGCAGAACCAACAGCTATTGTCATCCAGATCTTGTGGTACAGCAACAGGGAAAGAATGATGATGCCAATCCTCTCCTTATTAGTTGCATGCATTTAACTGTGGACTCTTCCCATCTTTCAAGAGGTACCCATATTGTTCTCACAACTAGTTTGATCTCATCCTGAAGAAAAAGTTGGCATAACACAAAAGGACACTTTTCTCACATGTTTAAATATACATATATGTTTTTTCCTAATATCACATTGGAGAAGAATACTTTGCTCTGCATTGCTAATGTCTTTTAAGTATTACTTGGTGGTTATGAACAATGATGTTTCTCAGCTCCCTGTTGAATTTGTAACATGACACACTCACTATTTTGAGTTATAAACAGAAATTAAAAGCAGCTACCAGTATTTTATACAGTGTATTCTACAAGTAATGCTAACTTAAAAGATTTTGAAACAATTCTGTGTTCTGACACCCCTTGCCCTTCACAGCTGCATTTCTGCATATTAGTCTCAGAAAGTGTTCGCTTTTTATCCCCTTCACCATGATCCATTTGTCTTTACAGCAGGTTTATGTTCAACATTATCACAGTGGAATGGTGATTGTACCATTTAACCCAAAAGCTAGCTGGGCTTGAAAATGTATCTATCCCCTTCCCATTAATTACTTTTTATACCTATTTCTATCTCACAGAGTCCCGTATCATCCTGGTTTATTTCAGAGGAATATAGCCATAGAATGACAATTATTGATGGAGCATAAAAACTGGAGCTAAAGACCATATAAAGAAGAAAACAGCACTGATCTGGGAAGAGATGAAAAGATGAAAAATTGACTAGAGAAGAAAATTGGAATGAGCTAATTTACAAAAGAAAATGAACAAACCACGGCAAGGTAACTCTGAATAAGATTAATTGCTCTACATTTCCTTCCTCTTTGCAATTTCATCTTATTTAATCTTCTATTCCACTTTCCTGTTTAACAATGCTATAGCCTTACAAACCCCGATTCCATTCTTACATTAGTTTGCTATTTCAGTGTTGAGTGAGATCGTCTGTTGGAAAAAACTGGTGTATCACTATTGACTTTGGTATTGTTACCCAAATTTAAACCAGCAGATTTGCTCCATTGACTTTCATGGATTTATTTTTAGTTTATTACTCTGAGTTCAGAATCAAGAGCTCTGGATATAAATCTTGAACATAAATAGACAATTTTCCAAATCTAAACAGTATAGCCACAAGTACCATTACAGGAAAACAAGCTAGGCATGTATAGAACTGTCTGAAAAGTTAACCAAATGTTGCTGTGCAGTTATTAGTAGTTTACCATTTATTAAACAATAAATCAAGATAAAAAATCTAATTAACTTAAATGAAGTATTGTTTAGTGAAATGGGAGCCTGTCAAAACAGTTGTTGGGGGGACAATTAATTGGTACAAATGTGAGTGCAAATTTTTTTTTAAACTTTAAAGCATGTCATTTGTAGTATACAACATATGTGCATGATACAAACTTCATACATTTTCTTCAGTGACAATAAAAAGCGCAGTTTATTATAAACTGAAGTAAAAATTAAAATAAAAAAAAAAATCACAGTTTTGTCATTGGTATGTGAAGATTATTCCAAGGGCCCATCCAGAGCTCCTCTTCATCTGACTGCGTGTGTTCACTGTGTGACTCCAAGGGCTCTTTGACATCCTCGTTATCAACAACTGATTCCTGCTCTTCTGTGCTTTTCATTTTGGAGCCGCCTGGCTTTGCTACTATGTTTTCCGCCCCTATAGAGGAAGCAAATGAGACGCTACAAGGCCTCGTGTTCATTTTATCACTAGAAGATGGTCCCTTTGACAATGTGTTCAGTGGGACATTCTCCTCATGTGTCACTGCAAGCTTGTCCAGTTTCTTGAATTGTTTCCCCAGCCTCACTGGAGATGTGACTTTTAAATTATTAGCAAGGCAAACACGACGGGTTCTGACAACAGAGCCATTCTGTGCAATGTAGATGTTACCATTGACGTTGTTTTGAATATTGGGGTTATTAAGACGATTCCTCTGGCTGGAATCAGGAACGCTGTCTTCTCCAGTGGAGCTGGTCTCATACTCTGGGTCAACTATCAACTTGATCCTTTTCTTTCTGGCCCACTGTTTAATGATAAACAGAAACGTTATTGAATCTCAGCATGACTTCTTACAGCTTTTTGTCCTTTTGCCTATCTATTTCATCTTTTATCTAGACATTTAGTGTGAAATTTTAACTTGGCGTTTTGTACTATTCCTTTTAGGTTGTACATCGGTATTTCCTAACTCTTCTGATTACCACTCTGTGCCACTATCATGTATGCCTAATGCTTGAACACACAATCAATTCAATCAATTCCCTGTACTTTAAAGTTACAAGGATAAACTCATTTTAGTTTGTGAACAGCATCCTTTCACTTAGATGGTATAAAACAAGGTATAAAAGCTATAAAGGTATAAAAAATTAGTTTTTTTTTTTTCAAGTAGTGACAAATTCAGTGAGGGGTTGCTACAGATGCATTCAGCTGTGCTGCAATTAAGTCGAAGTGCATCTTCTTTTGAGAATTCTGGGAAAAGAGATGTTACTTTCTGAGAGTTAATTTCTGTAAATTGCAGTATTAGTAAGCGAGACAGATTTCAACAAAGCAATGTCTTGGTCTGTGTTACAAAGAGATAGGAGAAACAACTAGATTACTACCACTTTATAAGACAAACAGGAAGGCATTGGTGATGACAAAATTGTGTGATACTTCTAATAAAATACTATACTACGGGGTAAATGCTTAGGAAGGCCTTAGAAGTTTTCCTTCAGAGCATTACTGAATTGTAAATTCTGCACAGAAATGGCATTGAGCAGGGCTACTTTATATGCACACTATGTCCAGGAGAAAAGTATCTCAGGACCTACACAAGGGAAACTCTCAGGCACGATGTTGGCAAAATTGGCTGGTTAGAAAGATTGATGTAAGGGTTTGTGCCAATTCCAATCTAGAGGAACCAATGGAGATGCTTTGCTATTAAATAAAAGATGGTGGAGAAATGAGACTTTTGATTTTATGTAATCTATACACATTCTTAACGAGTTAATGCAAACAATTTCCATGTTGCAGTAACTTTGTACTAATATTGATTACAAAAACCCCTTTACTTAATTTTTGATTGATTACTGGTGATACACTGAAACAAGCTACCATTGTTCTTGAATTAATAAAGCAAACGCTGTTGTTTCACTAAGGCAGCAGATACCATCACAGTTAACTCCCACTGCAATACATACACATGCACTTAATAAAAGACAGTTTTTAGAGAAAGAATATCATGCCAGAGAGAAATGGTTGATGATAATTCTTAAGCTTTGAGAAGTTACACTTTGTACAAATTACTTATAGGCCTATTCATTTGTTCCTGATATAGACATATAATTTTCTTCACACATATATATTCAGGTGGGTGAACAGACTGACTTGTTTAAATGGGAAAATATCATGTGCAGCTACAATTTTGTGCTATATGGGAATACAAAAAGTGAGTCATCATAAACCCAGTTCACATCTCAACTGGAATTCCAGACAGAAAATGAAAAGTTACTATCACATTTTACAGCTCAGCATCCATTGCCCTTCCAGGGTAACTCCCCAGCAGGCTGAAGTATCCCAGTACCATTAAAATTCAAACATTTTTCTTGCTCCCTCTAATAGAGACTTCCTAGCAGAGCTTTGGTGCATATGTCCAAAGCCAAATTTGTACTAGCTCAAAAGTACTCACAAGACTAATCCAATACTGGCTTAAAGCTTTAATTTTATTTGAGCTTTCTATTGCTTATTTGGATAAATGGTTGAGAAACAATTCTATGGCTTTTGATACAAGGCAGATGAAGTACAGATAGATTGTGTATACACTAAGTTTTCATACTTGGTGTGCTAGCAGCATGGATAAGAGCTCTGTGATGCAGTAATTCATGCAGGGATTGTTTCTTATACGAAAGCACAAAGATGACAACTTAAGTTGTAAATAACAGAAATCCTTCCTAGGTGATCATGCTAGTTCTGAGCAGAAATGTACTATAAGATTTCTCTATTGAATGACATCAGATATTGCAGCTTAGTGAATTTTAGAAGGTAAATACCAACATACTGAACACAGTTACCCAGCAATATTTTGCCATTATGCATCTCAAACTTTCAATATATTTTTTAAAAACAAAAAACAGCCAAAAAGAACACCAAACCCCACACAGTAAAGTGGGAAAGGCAGAAGTTAGAAAATATAACTCATTTCCTCTTGTTATCGAGTTCACGTTGTACACCTACCTCTGCACTCCTGCCTTGTACATCAACAATACCTGAGTCCCATAATCCAGAAGCAGTTTAATCCCAGTGCTTCTAGTAATATCCAGCAATTTTGGGAATGTTACTGTGCTGCAATTTCAGTTTTCCTCCCAGAAAATAGGGCTAAGGTTTACATCAAAGAACTCAGGTGAAGATTAGCAAATGCTTATATGGTAGTGAAATGTGATGAAACCATGTATGACCTTTAAGTCATAAATATCTTCATCCTCATTCTTGTTCTCCACTGAATCCCATATATTTTGCACCTTTTCCTTCCTGTAAGTGCTGTTTTGTGACACAGACATAAGCTGCCTGAGCACAGAGATCTTAACAAATTTGTGCCACCAGGCTCATTGAGCTACCCATCACAGCTAATGCAAAATGCCATGTACTTTTGCATCACTATATGCATAATGCCAAAGCATTAAATGTAAAAATTAGCACAGTGCCTCTTTATCTACATTACTGAAATTAGCAGAGAAAGAGAAGTATTCTTTCTTGCTGTTGCTATGTGAAAATTAATCCTTCTATATCCATCGATAAGCATACCTGAGTAATCTTTCAGAGGAATTACATTAGTTTGGTTTTCCATAGTTCTATCTTTAATATAGCATAAAATATTTAAATGCTGAAGCAATAAGCTTTGCCATTTTCTTTTTGGCTACCTCTAGTCAAGCATGAATTGTTTAGGAAAGACCACACAGAAGGCACAGCAAACAAGATCACTCCTTACTGCAAAATCTCCACCTACTGTTGTTCCTTTTCAAAAGGACGTAGAATCACCAGCAGTCTCTGACTCCGTAATGGCAGTATTGAGGGTCTCATCTGACTGAGACTGACTGTGTTCTTGGGATATCTTTTTTATTTTCTTTCTTTTCATATTAGTGTCAGAACTTTGATTCCCAGTATCAGGGGAAGTAGCAGTTTTTCTAGAAGGGGCACTAGCTGTGCTCTTTGTCCCTTCAGTACCTTTGGAAGTAACACTGATTTCACTTTCTAGACAAGAAGATTCATTCTTACTGATAGCTTTCTCCTTGTCACTAGCATCTGCATCAACCTCTTCTGTGCTTTCATCCTCACTATCCTCACCATTAATTCCTGATTTTCCTTTCTCGCCTTCTTTGTTAGCAGCAGCTCTTGCGTTTGCAGATGTTTCAGAAACTGCACTATTGTTTGTGTTATCTGCATCAGGGCTTGCACCGACTTGGTCCGTATCTTCTTGTTCATCTTCTTCTGAAACCTCTTCTATTGTGTCTTCTATTTCAAGGCTGGCAGAGGAAGTTTTGCTCTTACAGCTGGATCCTGAAGCTTTCCTGTAGCTTGTACCTGATGCAGTAGAGCTGATGTTTGATTTCTGGCTCGATCGCCTCATTCTGCCACGAGAGCTACCTCTCCTACTTTTTATACTTGACCTTTCAGTGCTTCTTCTACTGCTGGACTCGCTAGTCCCCGATTTGCTGAATGAACTTTGTGTAGATGAGCTCCTTGAGAGGCTATCATCTTCATCACTATCAGACTCTTCCTCATCACCATCCTCTTCAGAAGAGTCCTCCTCTGATTCAGTGCTGGAGCTGGATCCAGACTCATCATCAGAATCCCCCAAATCATGCCCAGTTTCCTCATCAGAGTCCACAGTACTTTCAGTGGCTTCATCTTGGTCCAGAGTTACTTTCAAATAGTCTTTATCTTCTGACTCCGAGCCAGAGCTACTACTCTTCGCTGATGACTCATCTGAAGAGTATTTTCTTCTCCTCTTCTTTTTCTTCTTCTCCTTCTCATAATCACTATCCTCATGTTCGCTCTCTGCTGTGATGCTTATTGAAACTCCTGATTTTGCTTCATCTCTGTCATATTCTTCCTCTCCTTTTCCTCTTGCATCTTGAAATTTTCTGGAGACGCTAATGCGTTTTAACACATGATTTAGCTTTCTCATTGAAGGTCTGTCGTCTGTTGATTTCTGGAAGTAACTTCCCCTGATAATCATGCTTTTCTCATCAACCACTTGGCGAGCTGACATCAACTTGGCATAACTGGAATCTTTCCTACCGGCTTTCACTTTCTGCAGAATCATTGGGAATATCTTTGCTTTCTTCCATGGAGAACGAGCAGACTCAGCTCTTCCTACTGGTTTGTGAGCACTGACTGCTACACGACTTAAATGCATCACTGCTTTTAGTTTCCTTCTCCCCTGGCTGGTTCTATATACTCTTCCAGTGCCATGCCTTAGATCCATCCCACCACCTAAAGGTCTACCTTCTACTTGAGCCCCTGCTCTCTGGCTTATACCTCTGCTTGAAGGACCTCTGACTTGACTCATTCCCTGCAAATTATGAAAATGGAACTTGATTACAATTTGAAATATAGGTACTACAAAAACTCATAGCCTAAGTCAGTAGGAACAAATGGAACACTTTCCCAGGATTAAAACTAACTTACTTGTTTTAGAATAGCTTTTTACCAAAGTTATGAGGAAGCTTTACTCGTAGAAGAGGCGGCAAGTGCAGAACCACCTTGCCTTGGCGACAGGGAAAAATACTGGTTCATAAATGTTATCTCTTCTCATTTAATAGAAACCCATGTGATGGATTAAGAATCTAGTAATTCTGAATATTAAGTTTAAAAAATGAACATTTCTTCTGGCTGACACTGAAATTTCAGAATTTCCTTACATTCACTTGTAAACTTTATGTTAAATTAGTTTAGGTAACTATTTTTCTCACTGGAAAATTGCCAGTTAAATGCTGAATATTAGTAACACTCCATTCAGTTAAGAACATAAAATGGAATTACCAAAGGCCATGTGGACTTTCATTGAAGTTGAAATCTACATTAAAGGAAAAACTAATGTGCATATTAAAAGAAACTTTGCAATTCCTTTTCATTTCTGACACAAATTTTACTGGTCATCACAATGGCAAATGATTAGAATTGGAAAAGCTTATTTGGTCTATATAGAGTATTCTAATTAAAAAATCCATTTGATAAGGTTCACTAATGCTTCACCTTGTTGCAGAGACAGATTCAACACACCAGAGATGCTTACCTCTTCTCCTGTCGATCCGTGTGGGCTGTAGTAGTAGCCACCATCGTTCTCCACCACAACTTCCCCATACTCATCGTACATCCCCGAAGGAGACAGCAGTCTGCGGCGGCTCCCATACTGAGGCAGTTCATACCTGGCAAAACACCATCAGTTCTTTGTAACATGCAACAATGTACTCACAGCTACAAACGTGCAAACTACGAACTATTGCAACTGGCCCAATGCCCATTACAATGAGAGGGAGCCCCAGCTGCCAGGTCTCTGGGATCTCCTGAATGCAACAACCTTCTTTTCCAGGTACCTGATTTTCTTTGGTCTCTCTCTTTTTTTTTAAAAAAAAAATATTGAGGGATGAAAGAGTAGATTCTCTAGGATCAGTTCTGCAGAATCCTTGCAAGCTTGTAAGAATAGCAATAATCCCTAAAGTGCTTGCAGTCAAACAGACTTTATCCAAACAAGGCAGGATGATATTTTTCTAGGTAAATGTAAAAAGCCAGATGCTGGCTAGGAACTATGAGCAGAAAGTGTCACTGAACTCAGGCTGGTGAGCCAGAAAAGGGGAGGAGATGATGTAAATTCATCTCTAAGACAGCAGATATATGCAAATAAAAAAGAGAATATAAAAATGGCATGATAAATGGGGTATGCACACTGTGGTGCAATAATTGGATTCCTAAAGAAGCAGGGAGTTACACAATGCCCCTTTAACTTTCAAGAAGTGAGTTTTGTTGTCAGCACACTCATTAGTGGATGCAAAGATTAAAGTAATCCTGAGGTGGAGGGAAGTCTACAGATTAGGCGCTGCAATAATAAACATCACCAACCTTGAAAAGCAGCATGTTTAGAAATACATAGGAAAAGTGAAAATGTACCCATGCTCATAACTGTAGTAATCTTGCCCATAGTATTCCTGCCCTGGATCAATTCCAGACTCCATACTTAATTCCTGTTGAGAGAGAACACCAGTTGAATGCAAACAGTGACACACAGTATGACTGATGATAAAGACACAAAGAACAGTATCCCAAAGTGAAAAAAAAAAAAAAGAAAGAAAAGAACTATAATAATTCAAGGAACACTGTTAACCATCAAGAACCACAATGAGAAATCAACAAGAGCTTTAAATGACCCCTACCCTGGTGTATTTCCTGGGAGTGACTGTTCTAAGTCAGCTAAATGCAGGTGCTTGCTGGTGTGGGATGCTGTCTCACTTAGCCTGCATAAAACTCCTATTCACTCACTGCAAATACACTTTGCTTATTCAGGGAATCACATTGGGTCTAAAAGATTTGAAACAGAAAGTATTGTGTTTATAAACAAGAACTGTCTTTGCACTTCACTGCAGTGTACTAATACTTCCATTAACTTGGCAGGCCAACTGCTTAGTTCATCTCCAGGTAAAATTACTGATTATCAGTTGACAAATTATCTGAAAAAATAGATCACACTTGAATAGTGAGGAAATTATTCCCCCTGTGAATCTGGACATAAAGCCACAATAGCTTTCTGTCTGTGTGATGAAGCACATGGGAGCAACTTAAAGATGCTCATGGGCAAAATCACAGAATAATTTAGGTTGAAAAAGACCCTTAAGATCTTCAAGTCCAACCATCAGCCTGACACAACCAAGTCCACTACTAAACCATGTCCCTAAATGCCACATCCACACATCTCTTAAATACCTCCAGGAATGGCTACTCCACCACTTCCCCAGGTAGGCTGTTCCAATAGCTGACCACGCTCTCTCTGAAGAAATTCTTCCTGATATCCAACCTAAACCTCCCCTGCCACAACTTAAGGCCATTTCCTCCTTCCCTACCATTTGTCAACCAAGAAGAGAAAGACACCCACCTTACTACTACTTCCTTTCAGGTAGTTGTAGAGAGCAATGAGGTCTCTCCTCAGCCTCCTTTTCTCCGGACTAAACAACCTCTGGTCCCTCACCTGCTTCTCATGTGTCCTATTTTCTAGTCCATTCACCAGCTTCATTGCTCTTCTCTCAAGGCATCCCAGCAACTAAGCATCTTCCTTGTAGTGAGGGCACAAATCTGAGCACAGTAGTCGAGGTGCAGACTCACCAGTGCCATGTACAAGGAACAATCACTTCCCCAGTCCTGCTAGCCGTGTTATTTCTGATACAAGCCAGGATGCCACTGGCCTCTTGGCCATCTGGGCACACTGGTGGCTCATGTACAGCCCCTGTGGACCAACACCCTCAGGCTGTTTTCCTCTGGGCAGCTTTCCAGCCACTCTTCCCCAGACCTGTAGCACTGCATGGGGTTGTTAGGACCCAAGCACAGCACCTGGCACTTAGCCTTGCTGAATGCCATACAACTGGATGCAGCCCATCAGCCCAGCCTATCCAAATCCCCCTGCAGAGCCTTCCTAGCCTCAAGCAGATCAACACACAACTTAGTGTCATCTGCAAACTTATCCCCTCATCCAGATGGTTGACAAAAATATTAAACAAAGCTGGCCCCAATACTGAGGCCTGGGGAACACCACTTGTGACTGGCCACCAACCAGATTTATGTCCATTCATGACAACCCTTTGGGCTTGGCCATCCAGACAGTTCTTCATCCAGTGAACAGGATATCCATCCAAGCCATGAGCAGCCAAAATAACAAGAGGCAATAACTTTCAGGTATTTAAAAACTACATAAATGGATTAACAAATGTTAGAACCTTCTTTTTCATCTAAGACAGTCATGAAAAAAATTACCCAGCAAAGATGAGTTTTGATTAGGAAATAATGTAAAAGCCGTTGTAACTGTTACTGAACAATTAAGACACGAAAAATACTGGTACCTCTGGTCTGAGAAGAGAAGGTCTCAGCAACTGCTGTTGCTACAGAAGAAAATTAGAAAGGTGTTAATTAGGCAGTAACAATTAAATCACAAGTCATTTGTGTCAGAATTAAGATTGGAAAGAAATCTTAACAACACAGGTCCTTTAGAGCCTTTCATGTGGCAGTCATCTGGGTGCTTCCATATTCACTGAGAAGGAGAAAACTACTGAGCATCTACTCTTGTATCATCACGTTACAGTCCACTATTTATTATATGAAATCAACTTTCCAGTTTATGTGGTGATTCTCTAGATTATTTAACTCAAGGACTTTTATCAGAGCCCAACAGAATTATTGTGTTGTGTGTAGACAGCAGGGAAACAAAAATTCCCCACAATGGGTAGAAAGCAAACCTATTGGTTTGTAGAAAAGCCTCTGATTCAGCTACTAAAAACCTGAAGTACCTTGGCTTCTACCCCAGGCTTCTGCTGCAGTACCATCACTTCAGTCCTCTATCTATATTTCTGTACTTCAGTGGCTTTTAACTGAATGCCTTGCAACCACAAATAGACTTGAATTCACAATCCCAATTAGATAGTGAAACATTATCTCACTTACTTTCTTTACAGCTTATCTATGATTCCTTACTCTACGCAGGACACTGTGAACAAAGCACGCTGGAGTGAGCAGAGAGACCCTTCGAAGTTGCACAGAGGGGACTGACAGATTTATATGGTGCATCATAGTTAAACACAGGTCATTTTCGGCAGTCACTTTGTTAATTGGTCTGCACCTCCAGTTTTTTGTAAATGACTTAGACTAATACGCATTAATTTGCAGTTTTGTAAATTAGGATCAGATTTATTCAGGGAGATCAATATTGCTATCTGACCACTCCTCCCAAAATTTGTTGGCATTATTTCAGCCGAAACCAAACCCTGGGAGATGGGGAAGCTCTGTAGCTGAATTGTGAGACATAAATCAGCTCTGCAAATCAGGAGGCCAAATCACAGCACAACAAACTACTGAATAAGGAGCAGTAGGCTCCAGAAGCTCATCCTAAGACTAATAAAAATGATAAAGCACTCATGAGTTCATTTAGATTTCTGAAGAAAATTCTCCATGTTACTCGTTGCTGGAAGAAAGACACTGCAAAGACAGGCCACAGTGGGTTGCAGAAAATGCCTGTGCTGGGCCCTTGACAGTGGGCAGCAGCAGGTGATTAGATCTGCTGTAGTAAAACACAGCAAGCAATGGAAGCAATGCCCCGCGGAACGTTTTGGCAGGCAGCAGTCTCCTGGCCTGGAGGTTACATTTGTGCCGCGATGGTTCCAAGCTACCACTGAAAAGTACAACTCATGAATACATACACACTTTTTGAACCGCTTTGTATTTCTGGTCTCTAAAATAGCCATTGTTTCATAACACAGGTTTGTATGGAAAAAGTTTGTTGATATAATTAGTAATTTAAATGTAACTAGGGAACAGCCTTACCTCTTGCTGTGCATATCCTCGCCTTGAAGTCAGAAAAAGAGAAAAAAAATGTATTAGTATACTTCTGCTAGACTGTATAAAGATGCATATTGCCATTCTTTCTGGAGAGATGAAAAGATAATGCGATTACTAGCAAGAAAAGAAATACATATCTACAATATAAAATATGTTTTTCTTTAGATTTGCTCTGCACATACAAATTATTGCATGAGAAAGGCCAGTGAGTCTTTGGGATCTTTTCTTGCTTTAGATTGCAAATGAATGAGAAGAAATCCCCAATCCCCACAAGCCAGAGAGCCAGTGCACCCAGTACAACACCGCAAAGGGGAGCAGGGTAAATGCTGTGTTTGTTTTTTTCCTTTCTCTCTCCAAGAGAGGCCCTGCCAAGTCACCTTCTTTGTTGTCTCAGACCTACAAACACCATCTACAGAGACTTTGTTATTTCACCTCAGTGTTTAAGCAGTGAGCAGTTTTTCTACTGCTTCTGGACTTTCGCTATCCACATAGGACTTGCTAGAAATTGGCCTGAAGCTTCTATTAGTAATTTAACACATTATTATTAAAATTACACATTTCCTAACACTTGCTCAGCAGGGGGGGGTTACATTATTTTAGCTATCTATGATTATTTTGCCACAGGCTTTGTACCGTTGATCTCATTGGATTTTTTTTTATTGTTGTTTTAGCTCATTTTCTTGGAGTCATTCGCATTGCATGACAAATGCACTTACATCTATCAAGGTCTGTATTTTCACATTTTGTGCCAGAAAATTATAATGGTTCATACAAAACTAGCAAACAGCAATTTGGATTATTATTAAGGATGGGCATGGAATTTTTTAATTTTATTTTTAAGAAGGGAAGAATAAACGCTCAGAAGTATGCTGAGCTTAACCTACTACGCAGATGGCAGTCTAGGGAAATTCATTAATTACACTTGGGTAAACAATAAAGAACAGAGTACAAGTCCTTATTATTCTTTAGTATCATCATCTCCAAAATTTTCTATTAATATTCGACACATGGAATTGATTATCAGAATTACATTAATGCTGTTGCCCATATAATATGAAACTAATGAACAACTGAAATGAAGATTTATCATCACAAGACGATATGTGACTTTTCAAAGCTCACTTGAGCAACACTGTATTTAGTTTCCCTATCGCCTACAGCAATCTTCAGAAAAAGAAGGTCTTGTTTTGCAGAGAGGATAAGTAAGCCTATTAATCTTAATTGTTCTTGAGTAGTCACTGTATCACAGATTAAAATTGTAATATAAGGAATTCTAATTGAATTTGGAATTCAACTTTCTTAAAAATAGCACCATGCTGTGTTTTGAGAGATGCATATGCTTTTCTTACAGTTTTGTGTGGTCATGATTAGAAGAAAAGAAATAGCTAGACAAAAAATGTCCATTCACTCAATACAGCACAAGGATCTCTATTCTGAGAAAAAGCCAAAGGTCAAAACAACATCATTTGTTTCCAGGAAGGAACTTAAAGCTCTCCACTGAGGGAGGAATTGCTTCTGGATAGACATTAGCAGCTAGACTTCACTGCAGTCAGAGAGAAATCTTCAATGCAAAAATGGAAAGCAAGAACATAATGCCTATGATGATGTAGGATAATATGGCACCTACTTATACACTCTTGGTGCTTAACATGACAGATGAAACAGAATGAATTTACATGTACAAACACTGGCAACCTTCGCAGGACTGTGCTGCTAACATGAGTTAAAGGAACTGTGATTTGCCTAAAGCAACAATTTTCCCAATTACTGGCATCCCACCAGGCATTTGCTATTTCATACTTTTTAACTGTTTTCACATTAAAAGTGTAAGAATCATAAAACCCAAATACTACAGATACTACTCAGTGGAGGCAACTGCTTATCAGTTTGCCCCAACTCTTGAAATGGAGGTTTCCTGCAGTTCATAACTGGAATCCGAAGAGAAAAAGAACCTGGAGGGGAGATGAGTAATGATACATTACTGCTTAATTTCAGCTTTGCAGACAGTTCAAAGGCAAGAAGAGTTCTCCACAGATGCAGTCTCTGCTCCTGCTCAGAACTCAGCCCAGTCAAGCTGCTGATAAAAGGACCAGGGCTATATCCAGGGTCACATCTGACAGTAATAAACCAAATTGGACAACCCAGACAACCCAAGGAGGGGTCAATAAGCTTGTATATGGTCAACATTTTGCCAAGTAGTGTATTGGTTGTCATACTTCCTAGTGCTGCAGAGCTCTAGTAGCACCCAGATATTTCGATGGGACAGAACTTCCCTAGCGTAGGTTAAAATACATGTTATTGGTATAGTTTCTTTCCCAGTCTAATCATTTTTTTAAATAAGGGCTGTTCAAGAAACAAACCAAAGAACAAAGGTTGCATTAATTACAGACAAAAATAAATTAGGTTTCATAAACCCTCCAACTTAATAAGGGTTTAAAAAATGAGAGAAGGTAGGTGTTCCTCATTAGTGAAGAGCTGATTACCATGACCCCCACAGACTCTTCTGAGAGTGACTGGATGAAATATTTAAAATGGAGTTTTTGTGTGACATCCAACCTTTCTACCTAAGGAATGCTACAGATAATCGTAGCTCAATAAAACCTTTGAAGTTTATCTCCCGAATTACTGAACACCTGCAACTCTACTGTATGACACTACACACTGCAAAATTATTTTGTGTTTGTCTAGTATTTCACTAGTGATGTAGAGAACTACACAAAAGCATGTTACCCTTATCACGATAACTTCTCATGCTCATCTGTGCACACTTTCAATTATCCTACTGCCTCCATGCCTGGACCACAGGAGGTACACAGAAGAAGGTACAAACGTAAGCCATCTTCCAATTCTGGCTCTTAAATCTTAAACATTTCTCTGATAGCTGCTAATCTTTGACAGTTTGCTGCTAGTGCTGCAGTTGCGCCACTCAGAGCTATTTAGCATGATGGGCAGCTAATCTACCTGCGTGAATCTCAAATTATATCGACTCTTACAGTAAAAATGCTGTGATGGATAATCATTCCCTGCACACGTTTGGGTACTGTTCCTAATCATTACATGTCTTGGAACTACAGTCGAGCCCAAGAAGAGTGCAGGACTTCATTATGCATAGAAAAATTCTAATACATCAGCAAAACTTGCATGATGGAGATCATGAAGTGTGGCTCTGAGAAAAAAAGAAAAAAAAGAGAAACTACCTTCAGCAGTTTCCGACTGAAGCATCCACACATGTCCTAACTGCAGATTAAACAAAAAAAGAAAAAGGAAAAAGAGAAAAAGCCAAGCACCATGGAAATGCTGAGTATCTCTAGACAGCTTGATAAATAATTACCTTTTTGCTCAGAATTATACGTTTGATATTGAACTTTTAGTTTTTCTTCATTCTGTAATATATGCCTCTACAACTGCTTTAAAAAAAATTCATTTTAAACATGAATATTCTTCATTTTGGCAAAGAACTAAATGAAACTTGCAGGTTGAACCAAACTAACATTCATTTAAATGCCAAAATGCTTTTACTTACCGTTTGTTTCAAAGGACAAGGTAATTGACATATTTAATGCAAAGGTCTGATTTAGATAACTGTGAGCAAAAAAGCCACTAAGTAAATCCATATTACATGGATTTTTACAAGTACTTATAAACCATTCACTTAGTGACACTAATCAGAATGACTTTATTACATTTTAAGATAAGCAAGATGTATTAACTGAAGTTCATGGCAAATTATCATGAAAGTTAGAGAGATGACATCAACATGAACATGCAAAATAAAAAAAAATGCTTTGTACATTAAATAATTTACAAAATAAAAACTTTAAACGTGCAGTTACAATATATATATATAAAAAAGCAATGGAAGGCATGTAAGTGACATTAGGGAAAACAGCCGGGTTTACTGACAAATCAAGAGAAAAACCTTCTTCTGGCTTAAGAGATGCAAATGTGAGCTGAAAGAAAGCAAGCCAGCATAACAGAGCACTGCGTCATCTCCCACGCAATAAAAAGATGAATTACTGTAATAACTGTGGATCACTGTGCTGAGCCTGCTTACTATCAGCACTTGCTTTCTTTGACATCCAATGTTTGACAGTAAAATCCTCCCAGGTGGTACATTTTATGGGCAAAGCAAGGGATTCCCATTACAGACGCAGAAAAATTGCTCTGCTTGGTGGTATTAGCTACAGTGAAGGCTGCTTAACATAAAGCAGTATCAAGCCCTCTGTCACCTATGACTGATCCTTGGGTACAAATAGACAGTTTTCCCTAAGAATCTTGGGTTAAAAAAAGAGAACCAAGAACCAATGCTATAGAGCAGTACAATGTAGTGTTGAGAACCACTTGTAAAATTATACATTACAAATTTCTCAATACAAAGTCTCAATTTTGGGATTAGGACTAAGTAGTGATATACAGTGGAGAAAAGGAAAAAGTCTGAATTTCTGGAGAGTCTGAGGCAGATACCATGTGCTGCATTAGAGTCATCTCACTCAAAAGGTAACATGCAGAAAACATCCAACTGAAAACATTACAGTGCTGTCGACTGGGATGGAAAGCGTTTCTCAAGCTCCTCCACAACACAGCTCAAGCTGCCGTTCTGCTGGTTGTGCTCAGCCACTGCCTCAGGAGTTGGCAGCTCTGGTGTTGCAACCGGTTTGAGCTTAGAAATGTGCTTGGGCAGAACGTGGTTTTTGTCTATTTGGCTGTACATGTTGGCCACGGACTTTTCAATGGCTGCTAAATTCTGAATGTTTTTAAGAATACCTTTCAGCTCCCTACGGGGAGGTGGCTCTGGCACTGGGGCCGGTGGCGGTACAGCTGGCTGTTTGGCAGAGGGTTTTGAATGCTTTGCAGGGGAGAGGTGCTGGGTGCTAAGAAGAGATGAAGAAAGAGACACAGGGGGCAGAGCTGGAGGATGTGGTGGCAACAGAGGAGGGGATGGAGGTGGAGGTGGCAGCAGTGGAGGCGGGGGTGGGGGAATTTTGGGTGGATCTGGAATGCTTTCTGCAACTTCTCCTTTGGTCTGAGGAGCTAGAAAACTTTGGCAAACGGATTTCTTTATCCTAAAAGATGGAGGAGTTGGCTTCCGAGTTGGTGGAGGAGAAAGTTCTTCAGGATAGTCGTGGTGAGTGATGATTACAGAGGGGACCGTGGAAGGCTCAGGCTCAACTACTTCAGCACAAGGTGTTGGAGAGGACAGAGGAGAAGAGCGAAGGCAAGGAGATGCAACCACAGTTTTAGGAGACTGCTCTAGCACGTTCTCTCTTTCTTGGAAACAGCTGCTGTGTGTTGGCGAATGGATGGACTTCATGTCAGGAGATTTCACTTGCTTCATTTCCTGCAAAGCCTGCTGCTCAAATTGTCTTGCCTTCTCTTTTACAGTTAACTTGGGGCCACTTATTCTTTGAAATAGTGGACTGCTAAGATCATCTCTGCTAGGCTGATTTTCAGTTCCTTCATTCTCTGCTTTGAGTCTTTCCGGTTGCCACTGAACGGGGTCCATGATAACCGGCCTGCTCAGAGAACCAGGCACGTGTCTTTTGGTAATGTGAGCTGGTACTGTCCACGCACGGTGACTGCCTCCCAAGGAGGCATCTCTCAAGACTAAGTGCATAGGAGAAAGAGTATCTAGGGCACCGTTTCTTTTCCGTAGTAACCCAGCAGCAGCGGGACTCTGAGTGACACCTTCCACATACAATGGGTTTTGAGTAGTTAATGGGTTCTCATCAGATAAAAAAGTAATGTTACTTGAAGATTTGGGGAGATTATTGTTCAATGATCCATTGATATTAGATTGCTTGTGAGCCTCAATAGCACGGGAAGCAAAGCTGCTTATAACTCTCTGACGATCTCCTTCTTCTAAGACTGATTTTTTTCCCCTGCTTTGTTGGAAATGGTAGAGAAGAAAAAGACTTGAAAGAAAAGAAGATAATCACATGTAAGGAAACATGCATGGACATAGATTTTTATGAGAGAGAAAAAAAGAAATTGTGATATGAATCAGAGACATAACAATACTTCCAGCAAACTACTACTACTACTACCCAACACACACACACACAAAGATCTACTGGACTACTGGGCAAGACATTTACTTTCACGTATTATTTAGGGAAGAATGACTTTAGGAGAAAGAGAAACTGTAAGATATTAGCTACTCAGCAAGTTCAAAAATTGTTGACTTCTTCTTCAAAAGCGTAGATTTCAAAAGGATCAGGGTCAGTACTGTACCCTGTCTTCCAAGTGATACAAAACATCAATATTACGTACTGTTGCTATACGGTTTCTCTGTAAGATAATATGGAATCACTGTATGTATACTGTTTGTATGTTTGTTTCCATCACTGACACAGAAGTGGCACTGTGTCATACAGCACACAGCCAACACAGGTTCACCTTAAAAATTCCTGTGAGTATTCTATTTTATAATAATTGTGCATCAAACCTCTGCAATTCTGTAAAAATGTGTACAGTTAGGCAGCCTTTAAGTGTGCCTGCATTGCCTGTTGAGGAGTGGCCACAGGTCAGTTGTAAAACTAGAACTGCTCTCCAAGCCGACAGTCAGCCTGAAACCATGGCCACAGGGGCAGTCGGAGGTGCCCCAGGCACACCTGAAGCTCGGAGCTGCAAGGTGCAGGCCAGTGGGACCAGAAGCCAGTCAGATGAGATGCATGTTGCACTCTGACCATTCTGAGACTGATTTTTACAGGCATTAATTATTGCATTTATGATTCATCTATTGATGCAGAAGTATCAGTATGTGTACTGATTTCATCTCTGCATCATATTAGCCAAAGCAAAAAAACCCTATAGTTAGATTACATTTAACTTCTAGTCCAAAAGTAGGATGTCTCACCATTTTCTGGAATTTATCTAGCACCTCTGAGTGAGTCATTAACCTACTTTCCTCACAGACTTTTAATACCAAACACTACTGAGCAGACTTTAAGATAATCTGTACTTTAAAAATCAGTATCCCCAAACTGCCTGCTAGAAAAGAGCGTCCTTAGAGCCCTATTTTAAATAATGCTTACCTGAGACTGAAAATAAACTTATTTCCCCCCAACTATGAAAAATTTAGGATATTGGCCAACTCCAGATACAGCTAAAAGTGAAGCACTTGATACTTTCGAAGAGATGATTCCCCCCTCATTCAGATGAGACTGCATCAAAATTTATTTTCCATCACTGCCATATACAGTTTTATTTTGTTGTACCTAAACAGATCCCTGTCTAGTACAGAGATGAAAGAAAACAGTTCTAAAATGATACCTACTCTAAAAGCTCTCTGTGAAATTTTAAGTATATCTGCAAGACAAGCTATAGGGAAGAATATGATGGTGTAAGGGGACATTATGGCAGAGTGGGGAGTAAAGGCAACATTAACATTACTGCTTTTGTGCAATTCAATTGGAACTTCACTGCCTTTGCCATCAGGAAAAGATACTTTGCAGCTACCCCATCCATTGAATGCCTCACTGAAAACCTTCCCCTTGCCTTAAGCAACTGCAGCTAAAATATAGCATGAGAGTAATGACATTTATACAAAAAATTACAACTAACACTATTTTAGAGTCTCTTCAGCTGTGTAACAGTTTTCCAAAAATTTCTGAGTTAAAAATTCTTATTTTTACAAAATTTGAGTCATAGTCTTTTAACTTTTTTTTTTTTTTTTTTAAAGGGAATAGTGGAAAAAAATATCAATATTTTCCATTTTGACATGAATGTTGGAAGAAGCTGTATTAGACCTCTTGGACAGATTGCTCCATTAGGCAGATATTTTTTATTTCCTTTTTTAATTATTACTATTTTTAACACCCTCTCCCCCCCTTTTTTTATATATATTATAGATCTGAAAATATTACTCTATCTAAATTACTGGAAACTTAACCTCTAGTGGTTAAACATTCCCTAGAAAAACTGGAAATGTAATTTAATAACTCATACGTAAAAATACCCTGAATGTTCACAGTTAATACTAGAACACATTTGCTTTTATTTTTTTTTTTCTTGTTTTGGCTGGGAGATGACTCACAGAGAGAAACTCCCATTTGTCATAGGGACCCAGAAGGATCGAGAAGAACCATTGTACAGCATACAGGGCTCACTGTCCCATTTGTGAACCCTCCCAGCAAAGCCACAGAGGGTTACATTAGTGAATAAACTCTTCCTCAGGCACTACAGTTCTCCAAAAAATCATTATGCCTTTGGGCAGAACATAACCATATACTGTAGATAACTGTTCTAGTGTAGAGTTGGTATGAAAAATAATTGATTTCACACTAATAATAAACTAACTCTTCATTCTCAAGCAGCATACTTTAAGATTGGTCAAGCATCCTCCATCTATTTAGAGATGAGAGAAATAAATGATTCTGAACTTGAAGGACCCCCTCCAGTAGAAAGCTCATGCAAGATGACATAACCTTTATGCTACTGGAATGGATTATTTCAAAAGCTTCTTAGCTCCTTCCTTGCTTCATATGAGCTCTCTCACGGATGAGGTTATCCTGAAATCTTCTGTTTATGTATGAGTATTTTAATCAATGAGAAACTTCAGCTCGCAAGTATGAAGCCTATTTCTGTATACTGGAAGATGAGTACCTGTCTAGCAAGGAATTACAAATAGCTGACTAAAAAAAGATTTTGCTTCCATCCAGTTCTAATATCGTAAGTCCATGACCAGAAAGCAAACATCCTGTGTGCGTGCTCAGGCTTTTAAGGATTTTGTTGTTTTAATTCTTTTTCACCCTAGTATGAGTATTTGGCCTCAGAAATAATACCATTCAAGTTCAGCAATCCTACTTCATCTCTACTTCCTACAAAAGAATAAAGAGGAATATAAGTATTGAAACTTCACAGTAAATGTCTTTCCTGTACTTGATCAATGGAGAAATATAAGATGAGTTTCAGATTGCAAGGTTTAATGGGAACTAATGTAAGGAAAACTAGCATTTCTACTAGCTACGAATATTAAAACAATGAAATGAGCTTACTTACTGATGCCTATGTGTCCAGACGGAGAAAAATGAAAATTATGAGACAAGGTAGATTTAAAACTGAAGAGCTTAGTTTCATTTCATTTGCTATAAACACCAAATTAAGAACACAAGACACAAGGCAGTACCGCAAATGAAAGATGACTGTCTCAGGACAACTACAGACAGGAAATATTTTACTAAACCTCATGTCAAAATTTAATAAAAGCTATTTCCTAAAGTGTAATTTCCTATGTTATACCAGTGCCTTGAAATCATATAGTTGACAGAAAGAACGTGTAATTTGTATTTATTTTTATTGAATTATGTGTGGGATTTTTTGTTTGTTTTTTAATCCTAAGGGTATTCATTTAACTTTTAAGGATTTTTACTCATAGATGTTTGACCAGTTCCTTAACATGATGGATAATAGCTGTATGCAAAGACATCTGGGAGAAAATACTCTAAATATGGGATCTTTTTTTGGTGCTATGATAAACTATTATTTATCAAAATGAATATAAATCTAAGCCTAAATTTCAATTTTGCAAATCTATAAATTAGCACCTACATGTTTCAGTGCTAAAAGGTAATATAAATAATAATAATAATAATAATAAAATCTTTGCAGGTAAAATAACCCAGCATAATGAGGCTTGATCTGGGTTTAGCAGAAGGTATTCATCAGAGCACAAAGCGCAAATTCATCCATTGGGACATCCAATTCCCACTGATAATCAGCTTTATATCACTGCCAGTAAAATCAGCAGAAGTCATTTGTTAGTTTCAGTAGGAATTTAGTAAATGCAGAAGAAATAGGAATTCTATGCAGCAGGGCATTTCACATAAGCGTACAGATGTGATCCCATTTGGTTTGCAATCAAAGTGCTCACATTCAAAGATGTGACTGTATGCTATCGTCAAACAGTTTTTTCCTCTCTTCCTGCCCCAGAAATAACGCTTCACAAAGGCAAAAGGTATAGGAGGAAATCCAGCAGATAGGAGAAGCTATTCTTGCTTCAAGTATAGCTCCTGTATCTACATAAGAAAGCTCAAGCTTTGGCATCATTTCAAGCATGGAGCCTGCTCTCAGATGGCTAAGAGATAAAGCAGCAGCAATAGGCATTGTCACACCTCCTTACCATTTAATAAACTCAATCACAGCATCTGTAACATTTCAACACTCTGAACAAAACAAATACTGACTGAAAATATGGAAGTTGGCAGTCCTCAATATCAGCGGCTCCGTCTCCCTGCCTCCAAACATTATTATTGCTGTACTCCTCAGCATTACCCATTTTTATAATATAAACATTGATGAGTAAGTCTGGAAAGCTGATCAGCAACACCCTCACCCCCACCCCCCCATTACGGCACAAATATTAATTGGCTCTCCTCCACTGTAATGTTCTCAAATTGAGAGTTAAATTGCTGTTGGAGTCCATAAACTTCATATTTACAAAGACATGAAAAGATAGGCATCTTTGCAATGTTATTATATTACAAACATCTAACAGGTAAAACACATATCCATTGAACTGCCAGTCGTTTCTCTATGTTGATAGTTCCTTTATGTTTAAATTTAATTTTCAAAATGGTTTTAAGTTTAAAATGACAACAAGAAAAGGAAAAAAAAAAAGAGGTTTTGGTGCAGCAATTTTATTAGATGGGTTTAGTCAGCGGCTTTGGAAAATGTTGGCCTGCATTTTTATAAAGGAGCCATCCTGGCTCCCCCTCTTAGTGACGGCCTGCTGTAGGCTCTAGAAAAAACATCTGGTTATGCCTTGCATTTTGCCAACTAGAAACCTGTTAAAGATTCCCCTGTGCATTAAGAGAAATCCCCATTAGCAGGTTAATTTTTTATCTCCTTACAGAGACCTTCTATTTATTTTCCAGATGTTGGAGAACCCCAAGCAGCTGGAGAAACATCCCTTCACGAAGAAAAGCTTTTTTGACATTGACTGCTGGAAGTAGTATCCCTGCAAAGTGAATCATGGCTTTGGTCACTATCAATTATATTGATGTATTGCGAAGAACACTTACATGGTGCTGTCGCCAAGCTCTTCATAGAGGTTGTTGGCAGCGGTGCTGGCTGGTTTGCCGGCTGGTAGGGCCATCTGGATTCTTGCAGTCTTTGCGCACTCAGCCTGTCGCCTTCGGGAAGCCGTGCAGGGTGGAGAAATACAATCAAATTAGAAGCACTCTATACCCTAACATAAGCTGAAATTAAAATTTTGCTGTTTTTTTTTTGTTTTGTTTTGTTTTTCCTGCAGCTTTCAAAACATTCCTGCCTCTCATCCTCAAAGAGAAGTAGCAACAGAGTAACAGAATTTTTACCCATTTTTTGCACCTCCCCATTATTTGTTCTTTCTTAGGGGAATCTCAGCACCCACCCTGGACAGACACCTCCTGACCTCAGCACGGCCACTTTGCAGCAAGCACTTCCAGGCAATGATGTATGCGCTAGCTCTGACACTGCTCTCTTTTGCAGGTTTATTATAGTGGCTGCCCAGGGATAACAGCAGAGAGAGTAAGCTCCTTTGACTATTTTATTCAGATGCCAAGAGCCTGTAATTTTAAATACAAAAAACTCTGGCAAAGTTTAATTCATCACTTACAACTCCTTTCTCATTACAGTTGACTGCTACATTTCAGTCTCAGCATTTTTCCTAAGATTTTTTTTTTTTAATGGGTAAATTCACTGCAACAAAACAAACAGAAAAAACACACAACTCTATTTTCTACTTCAAAAATAAAAACTATGGTTTCTCACTTGTGCCCCAGCCTGACATGCATTTGCTTGCTTGAGAAATACCACACACGGATTAATATTTTTTCTGTCCTCTGCAGGAAACAGGCTATGTCTTGAACAGTGGTGTCTTTAATGCATGTTAGTGTGCAATAATAAAAGGCCCTGAGTGGCCATACACGTAACACTCGAAAGCCTTGCCGTACAGGATGTTCAGAAACAAACTGGAGTGTAAGTCTCACTGACTGTCAGTTATCCTTTTAAAACTGAACACTACTAAGCCCTCAGAATTCCTATGCAAGCATTTAGAAACAAAGCAGAAAATAAATACTTACTCTTTGAATCTGTTTTGTTATGCAGAAAAAAGATGAGGAGATAAAATGGAAGGTTAAAGTAATTCTGTTTGCAACAATTGTCCTAACCAGTGAAACTAATAGGAGTAATAAACTAGATGCTACTTAATTATTCCACACATAAAATTACAGAATTAATGACATGTTTAAAGAATCGTAATTTCCAGAGCTGAACAGTCAGTGTTTAGCTGCTATTTGCAATACTCTTGAAACAATTTTGCAGTCAGTATAAGCATGAATTACAGCAGAGAAAATTGCTTTGGGCTTACAGAAAACAAGTCCCTGCCACACATACAGACAGAAAAGAAAAAGACACAAAAACAGGATCTACCTTGTCATATTTCGTTAGCCACTAGACTATTAGGGATGTGTTTTTATAACTGTTTTCTCCCTCTAAAATGTTTTGAGAATGCTACAGAAAATGTCTTCAGTAGTGAAAGAGTATTATTTTCGGTTTCTATTAAGAAAACGGCATTTTTTGTGATTAATAGTGTATTACTAATACTTAGCTTCTGGGGTTACATTGAATAGTGTATTTCTAAGACACTACATAACAGCAAGGAATAATGAGTTTCTGGCTTGTTTACAAAAGCAATAAATGTAGGCATTGAACTGCACTTTGACAGTGGTTATTTTATACTTAGAAGATAACTCATTTAATTTAAGTAGTACTTTTACAAAATCTAGTAAGTAAATTTAATCCTCTGAATGTTAACTTGATCCTGGGTCTGGAAAGCACTGAAAAATGCACCTACTGCACATAAAAAGTTTTATCAGTGAGAAAATGTTAAACATTTCCATTATATGTGCTGTGATTATGACAGTTAATTTTATTATTTATTTAATGATAAAAATAATATAAAACAATGTATGATTTATATATTATATATTATATATGTATATGTATAATATTGTATATATATTATTATATATGTATATGTATAATATTGTATATATTATTATATATTTATATTATATTACATGTTATATTATATATTTATATATTATAATCTCTACACTCAGAGGCAGACTCGAGTACCTCCTTTGCCAGAGTGTTATCAGGAAAAATACTGAAGCTCCTTTCAAAGAGGAGGAAAAGGCTGCAATGCTGTTGCTATTTATTAACAGTAAAATGCCTTTTATTTTCTTTGGTCCTCTGCAGTGATACCTTTTCCATAAAGGTATAAACTCACATTGGTCTGCTCTGAAACCAACTCCAAGTCGTACTTCTAGACAACTAAAACATGATTCTTGATGAAGTTAGACAGATTACTTAAAGCCCTTACTGTTAATCTCCTTTGATTATCTAACAGGCACCAAGGAGAAATATTGCTATTACCTTTCTTAGGGAACCAGGCCACTTGGATAATAAAAACAGTAATCACCAACTAGTGGTAGGTTGGGCTGGTTCAGTAGTGTTTCACTGGAAGCTAACTTTACGTATGAACGATAGATGTAAAGCAGCTTCGAGATGTGCTGCCATCCCACTGGTACAAAGTTTGTCAAGCACTTCCAGACTCCTGTAAAAGACTTTCTGCTTTGACCCAAACTGTCTGGAGAAATTGGGGTGTAAAGGCAGTCCAAAGAACCTGCAGTAGCCATTAGAAAATGGCTGTTCTTGCCTACTTTTCTGATGTCACCATGGAGAGTGCTTTCAGGCAGGCTACTATTTTGTCCATGTAGGATAAGGTTTTCCAATGATGAATAACACATCACAGAATAATCTAACATAGCACTTTCCTAACTCCAACTGGTAGTGCAGAAAGGAAAAATGCAGCATTTAAATCCCACCTGGAATGCTGTACTATATTACACCTATTGCAGCATTCAAATTGTGAGTGCTCTACGGCAACACGTGCACATCAGCTAGTCTGTGCCCTCTCCTCCCACAGACTGCTGCAACGCTGCGGTGGGAATCTGCAGAGGCGCTGCCACTTCACTGCCCTTGATGTAATGAAGGGAGCAGACAACAAAGCATTTCTCAAAAAGCAAACAAACGTTCAAAAAAAATCCACCATGGCTCTGGGAACCCCATCCTGCCTGGTCCTACAGAACAAAGGTTTCCCAAGATAAGGGCATATTGCATTCTACCTATTTCATCATTTTTTAAATGGAGATAGAAGGGCAAGGAGAAACAGACGGAGGTATGCACAAGTTGAATACAGCTTGTTACTGGGGAAGATGCACGGAGTTTTTTAGGTTTTGGTTTTGCAATGATTGATAATTTTTTGCTCTGAGCATGCATATGGAATTAGAAATCTTTCATAATAAAGAATTTTTAGTGGACCTGAAACAGTCCATTTCATAGGAACTAGTTAGCGATGTTGATCCTTGAATTAATGTACTAGCCCCATGACTTAAAACTCTTGAGTCTATCAAAGCTGAATGAAAAGATCAAGCAGGTTCTTTCTGGTTATGCTGACTTGAATAGCACTAACATGGCACAAAATCAAATTTTCATTAAACATTTGCAATTAAAAAGCACATAGATGGAGAAAATATATAACTGAATATTTTAGGATTTAAAAAAACAGTTGAGTCCTCCTCTTATTTTGACTGAAATACGCTATTTGATCTTTGACTCACTTATTTAACCAGCACTATTTTCTTTATTTTTTATTTTTTATATTTTGGCATGGAATTCAGTTTTAATCTACACTTGCATTTCAGATGTCTGGCTTTTGATCTTGTGTTTCAGCATGACTTCCAGAACAGTTGCTGAAACGCAACTTAAGAAAGAATAACAAGATGCGCTTCCCGTGCATCTCCTCTTTCCATGCAACGCCCCCATTAAGCCTTAACCAACTAATGTGATGGGAGGGACGTCACAAGTATTTCCCTGTAGGTAGACTGGCAATAAAGGAAAGTTTTCAAAGCAGCTCAGCTAAGAAATGTAGCATCCTTACTACAACATTGCTGTTACAAAAAGGAGTCAGAATACTTACTGTCTGTAGCTGACCATAACAATTAAAATAGCCGGCATACAGCAGAGGATGATAATGACGGCCAGAGCGAGGAGTGCACCTTCCGTGTAGCCTACAGCTTGCGCCTGCTTCTTGACATTCGCTACCACGTCCGGGGTGCGGATCTCCAAGATACGTCCCCCCTGTCCCAGGTACGGCTGGAACTCTTTATTGATATCCAGCAGTTTGCCATCAAGGAACCTTCAGTGTCACAAAACAAACAAACAAACAATTACAGCCAACCTCATTAACTGTGTTTGAATTACTGCATAGTTGGGTTAATAACTATGCTCTGATAAAGCACATACCTCTCCTTTATGTGCTTAAGAATATCAGTAATTCCCCATAATCCCCATGTCAGTGATAACTCCAATGTACTTAATGCCAGAACAGTTCAAACACTGAAAAGGGGAGATGAGCTGAAGCTTATTCTCATTTCTAGGGGCAAAAAGTTCTCCATGCCATAGAGAACAGCATGGCCAACAGTTTGCTTTGTGCTTTCTCCTTCAGTGCAGAGGATTAACTAACCCTCCTGCACACATCCCTTAAGACTGGTCTGGCTGCAAGTTGAACTTGATGCTAAACTAGAAGCACCTATTTTTTAAAGGACTTTCCTTAGTTTCTTAGGGTAATGTTTTTGCTTGGTGATCCGTCCAGTTTGTTTCTTTTTAACCTTCCTCTCAATATTAAAAATAAGGTGATATGGAAAACTTTTATCTGGAAAAATTACTAAGATTAATAATCCTCCCCTCACATGGCTGCATCAGTTTGGAACCTTATTCTTGTATCTGCTCTGCCTAGTTAGCCTCTTCTTACAACATAGTGCTAATACTATGTACTGAATTATTTGAATAAGACTTCTGACTCTCCTTCCTAAGGACTTCTCAAGGATGGCAACAGGAAAAAACCAAGGGACAATGATAAGATGAACTCATCTCGAGTGGGAGTGAACATCTGAGTTGTTGAAGGATGTGCATTCTCAAAAGATGGCACAGCATGTTGCTTTTTTCACTGGCTTCAAGCTATTTTACAGCAAACTCTCCATTAGTGATTTTTTTTAGGTGGAACCTGTAACCTGTAGCAACATTCCTGAAAGATACAGAATTATCTTGTTTCCTTCAAGACTTTTTTTTTTTTTTTTTTTTTATAAGATGAAGTTTACTTCTTCTGGCGTTTCACACCTCTTCTAAAAGGAAAAGCACTAACTGAAAATAGTAAATTTTCATTTAAACTTCACAGGTTATCTGAACACTGCCAGATACCAGAACAATCTTGACTAATGGTGATAATTACAGGAGCAATATGGTATCAAAAAGATACTGGTATTAAGTAGGCCTACCAGACACACAGTTAAGACAGTTAAATCCTATGGCAAAAGTGGGGTATTAGCTAATCGGGAACTCTCGTCACTGCTTGTAACCTACAGTAATGTCCATCTTCCATTTAACTTCAGATTTTGTTCATCACTAGGAGAGGACTTTGAAGAAGAGTTACAAAGCAAAGGACTAGAACAGTCCCTGAAAGAGCAAATGTGGTGGAAGAAGTTCAGTATGTGATCTGATAATTGGCAGTTTCAAGAGGAGCAGCTAAATGTAATCCCAATCAAGTTATCTTATTTCCCATATAACCAAAAATACCCTCCCGTATGACTTTGACAAAAAAAAAAAAAAAAAAAAAAGTAGAAATTTGCCTTTGGGGTTGTTTAGGCCAGGGCTGTAATTTCAAAAGGAAATGAAAAAATGTTGGATTACTTTGGAATTGAGGGCCGACTCTTTCACAAGCTGCCAAGTAATTTCCTTGAACTCCAGCCATAAAGACCATAGTGGGAGGCATCCACTCGGATGGACAAGGATCCTGTTCTCTCTAAGCTATAGCAAAATCCCCACTCTGTCCATGTATACAGGTTTTCCTAGAAATTGCTGTGAAAAGCACAGATTAAAAAAAAGACCAACACAACAACAACAAATATTCTGAAACAATTTCTGCATATTAACTCTGGATGTCTAAAGGAAGTCTGAAATAGTTTTTATTTCATTTGGATGATCACAAGACAAATTACACTCCTAAAAGACCACTTCTTAAAGGCTGTTCATTTCTTACCATTGATTTCCTCTCAAACAAATTCGTTTACTGATAAATTCTCATAGCATTCGTCCATCCCCACTTTTTTTCTAACTTTGGAGAGGACACACTCTGATCTGTATGTGTAATCTATCAGCTGGATCTCCTGGCACGCAGAGCAACCATCCCAAATGGCAAAATGCTGTGTACCAGTTCTGCGATACCAGCTTCAAAGAGGAGCAGTGACTACTCAAAGACTTGCAGTCTCACAAAACCAACCCAAAGCATTTTAAGAACAGCTTCCCTTTGTACTGCTGTGCTCTACTAATATTCACAACTGATTCCTTGATTTCTTCTACATAGCATTTTCTGGGTAATTAAGCAAAAATCCCTTTTCTCTGCCTGAAGACCCGCAATGATGGTGTGCAAGATTACCAACCGAGTACAAATGGATCTCTAATTCTTTTGTTGTGCACTAGGTGTCACTGCTGCACGTTACACAGCCTTTTAGCGGGCCAAAGACATCATCAGGCTAGGACAGCATTAAATCTCTGCAAGATTTTAAAAGTCTCTTAAAAATTCTGTTAGCATTTTCTTGACAAGCCCTGTTTTACAAGGTTCGTAACTCAGCTGTTCACGTTCTACTCCGCGATGAAACATGATACGTTGTGCAAAAGATTCACACAGGCAAAGTATTTTATTTTTAATGGTGGGCATTTTCCACCTAATATATGCAGGACAAATTTTCTAGATTCAAGTTTTTATGCTCTAATAAATCGAACCTTCTTTCATATAAAAGATTAAGAAAAACGAGGCTGATCATTTCAGTCTGTAGTATTATCTAAGAGGCCTCAAAGCTTTATAGGAGTTTGGCATAAAGGGAGGAAATATCAAAGCAGTTACTATTCATGCATTTTTTTGGTCTAACAAGACATTTTCCTGGTTAATAAAGATGTCAGGTAATCAGATGTAAGAGTCTTAAGGAAAAGTATGAATCTCTCACTGCATATCAGTCTTACAGAGTACAGGACAGGGAAAAATCAGCATCTCTTGAGAGAGACATAGATTTTCCCCAGCTGGCAATGAGGAATGCAGGGCAGCTGTTATAATGATGATTACTAAACCACGTTTTTGTTTTTCACTCACTTTGCCTGAATGCAAACATGAGGGATTAGGCTACATGTTTGGGACTTCTGGACAGGAGGCAGTCACCTGTTCAAAATAGCCTGGTGGTGAGCATGGCATGTCCTATGCATGCACATTGGCATTACTCCAGCACAACCAGAGCATGCTGCAGTTCTTCTGTCTCCTCTTTTCACTTACATTCCTTATTACTAAATTAAGGTTTTAAAACTGGGGGCCCATCTCTGACTTTGCAACCTTTCTCCTATCATATCCAGTCTCTTAATTGAAGCCTCTTCCAATTAATCTATTTTCTGCTAGGATCCTTAGCAGATTCCTGGCTGGCAGAAGGATATTTGTGGCTCTTGCCAATCCCTTCCCAATGAGGGCACCACCACTGCCATGTGTCCTGTAATCCCTCTAATGATCTAAATTCTAGGAAAGATGGTCACAGAAGGGTTTTATTTTTGGATTTGAGCTGAGTCAAATCTCTTGAGGCTGCTAGTGAAAATTTGTTAACTTCAGATTTCATGCTATAAAACTCGTTTCATTTCTCTCCTTTCCTTTTAGTAAGCTGACCCTTACCTCTACCCTAAAGCCAGGGAAGCATTCCCCAAGATTGTGCTGATTTACACATTTAAAAGCTTTTTAAGAGAGGGCAGAGAAATAATAAAATAATAAAAAAACATCAGCAGGCACATGGAGTATTCTAATGAGATTGTTTCTAAGTTGATAATATCCCATACATTTTCAAATCAGAGAAATGAATAACGTTCCATTCGAGCTGGAAAATTTGCCTTTAACCTATCTTAACTCTATTCTGTGTATTCCACTGGATACACAAACATCCCCAAAGACATTCCTACATTCTCAATGGGCACCAAAATCAAAGGGATGCATTTTCTGTCCATGAAGAGAGTCCGCAACAGGAAAATATCTTTCTTAGGGACTTGAAGGAACAAACTGCCTCCATGCACAGACACTAGCTCACTTTCTTATTCCAATACTAGAGTTGCAGAGTGCTTTCCAAAGAGAGGAAGGAACAAAAGGGTGACAGAGGATTTTCAACTGTTATCATGGTCACATAATTTTTCTGAACCTGGGCAGCACAGAATAATGTCTTTTTGACCTTGAGTATTTCTAACAGGATCCCATCTCAGCCATACTCTAAACTGGAAGAAAACCCAGCCCTCAATGGATTTACAAATTGGCGAAGTGGAGAAATAACAAGTAGGACAAATTGGTACTAAAAATGAAGTCACTCCATTCTGGGAACTGGCAGTACACAAGTGAACACAAACTCCCAATGCATCGCTAAGACTGAAAAAGACTTTATGACCCTGGAGATGCCTACAAACAAAAAAAATATGGTCAGCAGAAGGAAGGAGGCTATCTTGCCTCTTTATTTGCCACTGCTCTGAAAACTACCTCTGCTAAACTGCGTCAGATTTTTATACTGCTAGTTCAGAGAGAGATGCTGCAAGACTGGAGAGGATCCAGAGAGACTAAGTGATTAAAAAACTTAAAACATTTCTCAGAGTGCAGAGCACAAAGAACTTGTCAAAAAAAAAAATAAAAAAAAAAAATTAAGAGGATGATGTGATCGTAATCTCAGGCTTTGGGGGGAACCAGAAATTAAAAGCACCAATTGTGTGCTTCAATCTAGCACCCCGAGTTATAGCAAAACACAATGACTGCATTTAGACATTTTTTTTTAAAGTCTACTTTTTGACAGTAAAAATAATTGCCACTGCAGTAACACCATGAAGGTTGTAGTTGATTGGATTTTCTTGAACAGTTCCTTTGCTGAAAGACGTGCTCAAAGCAGAATTAATGCTGGGAATTCCTGTGATCTTTATTATACCAGGTCAGACTGATCACAGTGATCTTTTCCAACCTATAAACTCTGAATATATGCAGAGATTTAGTATGCCATAATTCATCTGTACTAAATTAAGAGCTCGGGAGAACAAGCCCTTTTTCAATCATAGTTCACTGAGATGGCTCACAGCCATTTACTTTACAGGCTGCTGACTGACATGCTGCTTTATGCCATCATTGAGCAGTCTGGTCTAGTTTTCACTGAGGTAAAAAGCAAACACATAGGTGAAACTCATGCAAAAACAAACCAAAATATAGTGTCTGCTTTAGAGGAAGAACTTGATTACCATTTTCCCTGTTTTGATATATATGCAGAATGCTGAAACAAAAATACAGTTCCTAACAAGATGGTTCTGTGACTGTGCTGATACCCTGGCAGTTGAATGGGTTGAAATACTGATTTTGTAACAAAACCTACTCACCCCTAGTGATGACTCAGAAAAAAAAAATAATGTAAAGAGATTATATTAATTTTGTTTTCTTTACCCATGTAATCTCTGGCTTCTCCAAGTTTTTTTTTCCAAGCAGGCGGAGAACAGAGCTGCATGTCAGCACGGTGTCCCCCAGGAGCTCTGCTAAGGTGCAGAACCCTGGGCAGGGGGGGCACCCTATCAAACCTGCCACAGGGACAAGAGCTGGCCCCACCAACAGTCAACATGCTGTGAGCACAAACCCAGCAGTAAAAAACCTCTTGTGTTTTATGCAACACTGGAACTTAACTGCAACTTTGGAAATAGATTGAAAAGACAAAATAACATCAAATTGTGTACGTAGGTGCTCCGTTTACTGGTTCTCCCCATCTCTAAAAGCTGGTGGGATGTCCCCATGTAGATCTGTCTGCCCAGCCCACTGGGGACCTGTGAGCACTGCTGATTTCCTGCATGTAGATGCACACCCTGGTCATGTCCTGATGGCTGTGCTTTGGACCAGGTACACACCACCTCTTTTCTTTTCCCTTCCCTCCTCTCTTTTCTTCTCCTTTGGTTTCTACAAATTAAAAAATGAAGGAGGTAAGCTCCCAACAGAAACTGCAGAAAGCCTGGAGGTCAATAATTGGAGCACCAAGGCCCTTGCCTGGAGATCATCGAGCAGTTTTGGTACATAGAAAGTAAATTCCTTCAGAGAATTTAAATTGGAAGCTGCTCTCCAGAGTGAAGCAAATGTATCGCAAGCTCTCATGGGGCAAGGTCTACACCACACATGCTGGGGCCATTCACTTCAGGAGAATGTACTGAACCTAGTAAGAAGTAAACTCCCAAGCTGCATGTAGCATAGATGTAGGTGTTGTACACCAGCTGCTTCAATAGATTTTTTCTGTTCCCATTGTGTTGAACCACTTACTAACAGCGACAGACCCACGGGCTTCAAAACAGTTGTTAGAAGTATAAGAAGAGTGACAAATAATATACTCACTTAAAAAGTTCGTTCCTCATTATAGCTCGATTTGTTTGCGGGTCGATTGCATAGACCATGAGGTCAGACTTGGTATAATCCTCTTCAGAGTACCCATCCCCAAACCTCCGTGCACCAATGGATTCCACCACGACTGTCGCACCTGGAATCTGATCCTGGACATAGCGTTCCAAAATCCTGAAAATGAGATGGAGCCAGAAAGCTGCAGTGATTTATTTGTGCTGATCGAGACTGACAGCCTGAATAAGATACTAACAGACAAAAACCACTGGCTTAGATGGACGGTAACCTTCAGAGCTCTTTTTGGAAACCTCCACTCCAATATAGACTCTAAATGCTCAGCTCTTGGGAGAAGCTTAGCAGTGTTAGGAGAGGTCATCAGAAACAGTGTCCTTAAGTCTAGTTCTTTGTATTTGTGACATCAGTTGAGTTTTAAATGGCTCATGGGAAACACCAACTATATTTCAAGAAAAAAACAACAAACAAACAAACAAACAAACAAACAAAAAAAAAAAAAAACAAAAACCAAACAAAAAAAACTGTCATCCTTTTATTAAGCTGTATGATTTCATAATCCTTCAGTTCCAGCATTACACAGGGTGCAGACAATAAATTTTCACCCTCAGAAACAACAATTTCAACCATTTTCTGTGGGGTATTTCATCTGGCCCTCTAACATAGCACCTGCTACTTCGGAGGGCATGAATAAGTTTTACAGCTCTAAGAAACTTGGAATATCAGGCTGACAGGTTTACCACAGAACAAATATAATAAAATGCAGAAGTTATAGAAGCAAAAGAAAGACAGGTTGATAGAATTTAGAGGCAGCTATGCCTGAGGTAACAAGGGCATAATGACAATAAGCCAAACCAAATCTATCGTTTTTCCAAAGAGAAGGACTCATTACAAGCTGCCTTTCTATACTCTACACTCTGCAGATATGTATATGAATAATAATATGTAAATAGAAGAGAACAATACAATTCTGGGGACATAGAATCTGTTAGAAAATATGACATTTACAGTTTTATTTATTTATACGTTATAATTATTGATGATGAATCAAACTTTTTTCCTGACTAATGAATGTCCACAAACATCTTAGTATGTGCTTTTGGAAGTAATTTTTTTGCAGCTTTCCATGAAGAACTTTTTATGGGATTAGTCATAAAATGTGATCTGACTCCTAAAATATTTGAAAAAGGCAAAGTTACAATGGACACTTGCAGAATGTCCCTTGAAAAAATAGGCACAGTCATGCCTGTGCCCAGCTGAATTGCCTTCAGTGTGTCTGCAAAAGCAACAAATCAATGAGGCAAGGACATCACTGATCACCTGAGAAGTTTCTGCACAGACACAGGCACAGCCTGAGCCTCAGACATGGGGAGCTATAGGGAAGTTGTAAGCATAACTCACTACTGCTCTAACAAGCAACTTTAGAAAGAACAGTATCTTACCACAGTTAAAAATATATTTATTATTTCCTTCCTCCCTGTCTTATCCCCTCCTCCACTGGGGCCCATAAAATTTGCTGAGCTCCTATAGCAGACTGCTTCTATGCGTCTGCACTGCTGCGTATCCAACGAAGAAGAGATTTAGCACTCAACAGCTCAGCTGTATGCGGTTCAAATCCTGCAGGCACCAGGCAGAACTGGTACAACCATCAGGACCGGCTGGGGCTGACAGGGGGGGTGGTGGGGAGCCAAACTCTGGCCAGAATGGATGGAGCCTGATGGAGAACAGAGAGCGGTTTAGATGGTGACATCAGACGAGCCATAGCCACGGCTGTCGGGCAAGGGCAGAACACATCCCAGGGGAAACAGGAAAACTACCTCTGCCCACAGACTGGCTAACACGGGGAGGTTTACAAACTGGGACTCAGAAGGGTTGCCCGCAGGCAGTTCTATAAACAAGGGCATAAAAGCTAATATCGTCAATACTGAATACAAAGACAAGGAATATGGAGAAATAAACAAGAGAAGCTGGAAGTCTAATCACTCCATCAGAACTATTATGTATTACAAATATATTTGAAATATATTATTTGAATTTGTAATAAGCTTTGTATTACAATACAAAGCAGTATTGCCATCTCGTGATTTTTCATGACCACTGATTCACATTTATCCACCTCATTACTCTGCTCTGTATGCGACAATTTAGCACACCCTTAAAATAGAGGCATGTCTCTAAGATTTTGAAAAATCCACGTTTGTCAGACCCAGGCCTTAGTCTCTCTATACATAGTGAATATACACCGTCAGTGCAGAGCCATTTTTGTAGAAATAGCAAAAAGTAGGCTGGCTGACACACTGCCAGTTGACCAGTGGCCTGTTGCACTCCTGCTGCTTACAGCTATGGCAAATTCTGCTCATCTCTGAGCAAAGCCTTACATCAATACAAGCTGTCTTTAGAAAGCTTTTATAATGCACATGGATTCCTACAGATTTACAAGTATGTAAATCGTTTACCTCCCTCATTATTATAGAATCACCTTCTGATACTGCAGGGGAGTTTGCTTTTGCTTCCTTGCCCACTACACACATGGTCTGTAAGGTTGGGCAGTTACAATGCAAGGTCACTTCCAGCAGAACTTGGTAGCAACACTCCCTTTTCTCAGAAATTCCTGGCATCGCTTCTGCTGGAGTTTGTTGGCAATGGGGAAAAGTGAAGGACAAATACCATACTGCTATCAGACCATCAGGAATGGGTATGCTGCAGCAGCTGGCTTTAACTGACATTGCAAGACACACCACAAAGTACAGTGGAGTGTCAGTAGGACTTCATCTGAAACACACAAATTTCATGTTCTGGTTGAAAGATATAATAAATGCACTGAAGACTGAAAAGCAGTAATTAAAGAATGCACTTAAAGACAGGGCAGTTCCCTGTGAAGCTATTTTAAAAGTGATCACCTGAATTTGTAATACTGAAAAACCCTACTAAAAGTGGCTGCCTGCACATAATACTTGACAGAAAACCAATTTTAAAATGTTTTCTTTAAGTAACAACAGCATGTGCAGTTGCACTGTATTTATTAGCAGCCTAAAATTCCTCTCGTTAATGCAATGAGAGTAGTTATCATCCCCCAGCAGTGGTGTACATGAGCACTAGGACCAGAAGTTAAGCGGCAGTGGTGCCTTCCTACTGCTCCAATGCCAGTTAGCTCTGCAGACATAATGCAATGAGCAGAAACGCCTCCTAGTGCATCTTCATTCCTTTCTGAATTCCCATCAGCAATACAAATGGAGTGAAATGAAGGATGAGAGGATTTTCACTATCACTGAGGACACAACGTGGCTCTAAATATTCTGAAAACACAGATACGGCTTTTTTTTTTCCATCTTTAGATGCAAGAGAAAGACAAAAGCAAAAACACCCAACGCCACAAAACCAAACCGCAGGGGTGTTGGCATGCCAGACGTGCCCCTGCACGGGAGAGATCCTGACCTGAGGCCTGCTACTAGGAAAGACACAAAGAACAAGCACATGTAAGGCTCACTTGGAAACTTAGTTGAAAACCAGCATGAAGGTCCACACAAATTGGTTAATTCACCTCAAAACGTGAGATACGGAGCCAGCCACATGAAAGCCCAGCAGCAACGGGAAATCTACGAGGCTGTACAGGGTACAACCACAGCCGGGTTCAGTGGCCCTCCCCTGTCCCTGGCAGAGATGCACGAATGGCCCAAAGGCACCACCACGTCCCGGTAGGTTTATGCCCCTGAGCTGGACTGCTCAGCTGCTTGCGTACCCGTGGAATCAGCACACAAGCAAAAGAAACTATTCAGTCTGCAAAACATCTAAGACTTTTGCTCACACCTGAATTTAATCAGGGTGCAAATTTCTTAGCAGAAAATTCTACAAACAACAACAACAAAAAAAAAACCACACGTTTCAGTTCTCTTGCAATTTGACAGCCTGCTGGGTTTATGGAGTTTCTGGAGCACATCAAAATTATTTAAGAAATGAAAATTTGTCTTTCCCTTAGGACTCAGAAATAACAGATACCATGGACTTTGAGATGCACGTGTTGATGATCAGGCATGGTGTGCAACTTTTGGCTCTGGCACTGAAAATCCTAGCTCCCCAGAACCACTTCCAAATCCTAACAAATCCAAATTCTAGGTATTTGGAAGTGTAAGCAAATTCAGCAACAACGGACAGCAGAGAGCAGTCAGCTCTGCCAGTGCACATTAATACACACTTTTCAAGTGTTTCACACCTGAGGGTACTCTCCCACTTTTGCTTGACTTCAGCCAAATTCTGCTTGTGGTGAGTTTTTGCAGGGTTAGTACCGGGCAGCTAACCAGCTAGATATTTTCAGCTGCACTTTTAGGAACAGACAAGTCCTGCTCCAGCCTTGCTGCGCAGCTGCTCACGGCTTTGCAGGGCGAGGCAGGCGGACCCCAGCCGCTGCCCCCTTCTCGCAGCACCAGCACCAGCCCGCAGCCCAGCCACGGTACCTCTGGGGTGGTGCAGAGCTGTCCTGAGCCCACCTGGACTGCTTGAAACCCTCCTTGATCAGCTCCATCAGCACTCGGCCTCTTTTTGCTGTTATGTAGAATAAAAAAGCCGGAACTGGAGTTTATTTCAAGCCTGAGAATATTGCTTCTTTATAAAACGCCTTCTGACAAGGATTATTTTAACCATATCTCACAGAATACAAACGTGACACAAAGCATGCATCTAAGAAGGAAGTAGCAACACTGAGCCAATTTACTCTATGTATAACATTAAATTATTTAGAAAACAACCCAGAAACAATGTCTTTATACCTAGTTACCCAAATCCTATAAAAGCATATTTCATTGTCCAATATAAAGGAAATTTGCTTTCTTACATACTGCTGAAGTTTGTGATGTGCTTATCATGCACAACCCCATCCTCCAAAAACCCTACAGGCTCTCCGATCACTTTTTGCAGTATCATTTCCCCAGTTGCAGAAGGAACATCATGCTGCGCTCACCCAAAGAGTAACACCCGGACACGTCCGGCCTTGGACCCAGAAGACTTATCTCCACATCTCAGCACAGAAGGTTCCTTACTGCAAGGGTAAGCAATTCCAAACAAAAGCAGAGGTTTGCAGCTTTCTCTGAGAAGCCATGCCCTGCATTACGGTGCTTCACAGACCGCACGCTGGCAGAGCGACGTGCGGTATTACTGGGCAGGAGATGGCTGCACCAGAGCCTCCCAGCTGACAGGGGAGCACCATGTGGAAAGGCCAGAGCTGAATAAGCTTTGGTCTTTATCAGCTAACTTAATAAAGCTTGCTTAACACCATTAGCTGTCCTGATCGCAGTGGAGGCTAAGATCAGCTAAGAAGCGGACTGGGCTCTGTTAGCACCACACACAGCTACAGCCACAGGACGTGCATTCTCCAAGCAAAGCCCGACGTAGTGTGGGTATGAAATACAATGCGGCCACTTGGAGGCAAATGTCACAGTCGCTAATCTCATTATCAACTTGCTGATTTTGCAATTTGCTTTAGAAAGAAACAATGCAGGACACAGAAGTCAAAGGGGAAAAGGCAGAGGAGGGGCAGGCTCAACTGACAGCATGAGAGTGCCGAGGCAAAGCACACGGTGGCTGTGGCAGTACCTGCAGCTCACAAATGCTTTGACCAGGGGAGGAAAGCCACTGCCAGCTGCACAGTGCTTAATAGACAGCTCTACCACCACCTCAACGTACAAGCCGTCTCAGCTGTAATTTTAGGCATAATTCAGTCATTGTGTGGCAAAAAACATAACGCAAGCAACAGAACCGTACTTCTCCTATGTGCAAACTACCAAGTCTGCGTAATTTCTACACTGCAACCAAATCCGGCAGAAGACAAAGGCTCATTTTCTACTAATTCTTGGAGCGAGGACAAAACAAACAAACAAACAATAAACCATTTGGTTGAAGGTTTTAACAACTCGACTACCTTCGGAGGCACCACATTTCCAAAAAAGCATCTCTAGGGTGGCACACCCAAGGGGGAGCTTTGTCTGACTTCACTGAAGGTGCCAAGAATGCTGGCATCCCGCTGATGTCTCCTGACATCCAATTCCGTTATGTGCAGCCACATTTTGATAAGTACGTTGCATTTCAAAGACATTCACTCACACTTCTGATTACTGAACGTACTGCCATTCTATCAAAAAAGAAAGAGGGGACAAAGAAAATACAATGCCACGCACAAATGGCACAGAAAGCACTCACATCAACTGCCCCTTTCAGATGCCACCTACTGGGTTCTGCGAGCAGGATGAGAAAACACCATATGCCACTCCGTCAACAGCAAGAGAAGTGGAGTGATCTGCGTTCCAAAACCTTTCCCTAAAGAAGGGACTGTGCGTTGCAGCTCCTATTTATATTATGTAGTATAAGTACACATAAAATTAAATGCAAAATGTGATATGTTATATGATTCATTATTTATAGCAATATGTCTTGCTACAGTATATATTATGACATTGCATTTAAATAGGCCACACTTTCCACCTAGCAAAGGAAAGCTGACACTCCTTTAAGAAATGATGGCAGTCAACTTTATATATGGAAACTATTAAGTCAGCAGCCTGAATTGAATGTCTGTATTCCAAAATGCTCTCTCACTATATCTCTGAGGATCAGCACTTGCTTTTACATCTGCATTTTCTAACAAAACTTGCCTGGTCACTTCTATATTGTTCTTGAGGTTTGAGTGGGGAATTTCTGTAGCTATGGAAGTACTCCCATCTTCTAAGTGTTAAGGTATTAAAGGACTGCAGCCTGCAACGGGCCAGAGGGAAAGTCGTCTGGAATTATCACATGTGCCATTTCCAGCAATTCTGTCTTGAAAACTTAGGGAATAACATCTATTAAGATATACATGACACAAACGAACATCAGAAGAAAAAAGGAAAGCTCAGATTCCACTTCCAGAGGCAGGTCTTGCCAGTAGTGTGCATGAACCTGAATTCCCCAGCACAGGAGAGGCAAAAATGCTCTCTGGAGCAACACAGAGAGAGGGAAGGTTCAAAAGCCCATGATATTAAACTAGGACAAACATTTTGGGACCTCTGCCTTTGCACAAATACATGAAGGCTGCACTGGGACTTCTCTCAAATGAAACCAGAATAGAGAAATGGGGCATTGCCACCAAGACCACACTGAAAATAAAGGAGACTATGGGAATCTCTTGATGTGGGAATGTCAACATTTCAGCGCTCAGATAAATTTACTACATAACTTGTTAGTAAACTGTAAAAACTATTTTATCTATGCACTTCTATTGAAGTACAAGGGGATTTCACCTCTTCTCCAATGAATGACTCCTACACCACCACCTTGGAGGTTTTCTTCATGTGGACAGAAAGTAACCTCCCTTCTTTCCATGCTCACTCTTCACTAGAGTAGAAGGAAGAACATGGGACACCTTTTATTTTGATTTTTGAAAGCAAGGAGATGATCCTTATGTGGTTCTTCAACAACTCCAGTACAGTACAGTTGATGTTTGTAACACCTATGGGATGAAACACGTCTCTTCTGGTCACGGGGCCCACCTGAGTTGAGCGAGAGTTGTAAGTTGCAGCCATGTGAAGACCATAGAACTAAATGGTCTGACAGCAACGTTGGCCATTTTTTGGGGGGATGAAGACTGTTCCTTCCTTGCCCAACAAGTAAGCACTCATGCAGCAACACGGCCATAGTTAAAGAAAAGTGCCCCCAGGTATGCTGTCTGCCTTCACCAAGAGGTCTGAAAGACAGGAACATGCACTGAATTTTCTGCTAAGCCTCACTCCATTTTCTCTGTCACCTGCAGCAGACATAAATAGACCTATCTGAACAGTCATAATTGAAGTGGGTGAAAGAAATGGCAAATCTGACATTGATGTGCAGTTCAGAGGATATGGAAAGCTCGTTGATGAAATTAAAGCAGCTCCAGGAAAACCAAGGTGCTTCCTGAATGACTGCAAAGGCTCGTGACACTATCAGAAATGTCAGCTAAAGACATACCCATTTTCCTTCTCGAAAAGCCCAAACTCCTAAGCCAAACCGATAGCGATGTTTTAAATCTTTTCTTTCATGCAGCACTACTTTTATTTGGGTCATTAACCAACATACATCTTGGGCTATGCTGAGTAAGCTTTTCCAGTGTGCAAGAACTGAATTATGTATTCCTCAATAGCGTGTAACCGTTCTCTAGTGAAAGATAGGGGCAGCTGGGGAGAATCTGTTATAACTTGCTTTCCAAAATTGTTTAAATCACTATTTATTTTGGGGGGAAAAATCACTATCATTTCAAAAATGACCAACTACACACTTTCTTAACATACCCAATCACCAAAGCATTGCAATCGGTAGTTAAATGTTATCTTTTCACAGCTTAATATTTACTATCACTCCAGTGCCAAAAAAAGGAAGACGGAAAAGAGTTGAATAACCACTGTTGAGACCAATTTTGTTAACGATAGTCTTTTTTCTGTGAATTACCAAGTATTCAAATTTCATAAATTAATGCATTATTTGAAATAGCTCAGAAAGCTCTTCAGATGAGAACATTTTAGCCTGAGAAGGTCTCTAACTTGCTAATTTTCTCTTTGCCTGTGACTCCATATTATGCATGAAAACAATCACAAATTCCTAGTATTTGTTTTTTATGTTCTGCATAAATAATTACAACTTTGGGAGATAACATTCCCATAAACCTTAGGAAGAAAATCCACGAAATCTAAAGAGGAAAATGGCATAAATAAGTTTCTACGTGAAAAAAAAAACCTACGCATATGCAGAAGAATATATGAAACCTCGCATCTGCAAGTATTTTCAAAAAAGAACACAACGGGCTTCTTGAACAATGCTCATGTAACCTCTTGTAGCAAAAGTTGTATTTAAAAGCTTAACTTTAAAAGTGAAGTTCTTACATCATACTTGCTTTCTGTCCTCACAGCGTTTGCAAACATAAACTTCCCAAGCTTACCTTAAACATTCAAAACCCAGCCTATTTTATTTTTATACTCATTCAAGAAGCTTCAATCACGGTGAAATATTTACCCATCTGTCAGAGACTTCCATGCACAGGGGCCAGAACAGCATGAAACAGTTCTGAAAAGACTTCTACCTGGCAGGAAAGGAATTGTTGGAGCACAGGGGCTGAGGAGCATAGCTCTGGGCTGTTTTCCAAGACTGTGGCAGGCTGTGCCAGCCATCCCTCCGGGCCCAGGAGGAAAGAACTGAGGGTATGGTTACAGCACAATTTATTGTTCAGGCTCTGAACGGCACTGAGACCTGCTGGGAGCTGGAAACAAGCTGCTCCAGTGGTTGCAAAGAGAGATTTCTGTAGGGACAGTGAAGGGGCAAGAAGATGTTTGCTCCTGCTGCTCTTGCCACGCTGCCCACTGCAGCACTCATGCTCAGCCCCCCAGCACGTGTCATGCAGCCGACACTCTTCACTTAAGACAGGCTTGTTTCACCCCGTTTTCAAACTGCCCTCCGTAAAAGCTGTATTTTGGCTTCTCTGGCTCTGGGATAGTCTGGAACTGGGAGGATCTCAAACACAGCCTAAGTCCCAATTACCCTTCTAAGATCTGTGCTGTGGCATATAGAAAAATGGTACAGACACGTTCATCTTCTGCACTCAAGAAAATGGAAGCCCAGGAAGGCTACAAGAGAAATTTGTGTACAGCGCAGCATGCTAAGGTCAACTTGAAGTCTTAGGAAAGCAGGAGCAAACTTTTTCTATTACTGTCAATAAAAGTTATGTCGTTCTTCATCTCTCCAGCCAACATCAACACCTGACACTTTCTGAAAGCTAGATCTTAGTGTTAAGCAAGCAGACTTGTGTATTATTCATAGCTCTAGGAAATGGATTCCCTGAGAGCTCAGACTATTACCTGAACAACTTAACAAGTGTTTCTGATGTTAGAATCGATCAGAGCTACCTTAACCCTGGCTTGAAGCAGAGAGGAAAGGGGGATGTACTAAGTATCCAAAAGTTAATCTGTTGATTATTTTTTCCTAGCCCAGAGAAGACATGAGACATTTAGATAACACACTTCTTTTTCAGTGAGCGATTATATCATCAACCCTAATGTATTTCAATTTCCATGGAGCTGTAAAGGTGTGACCAGAGGATGTAACAGAACTGTGGAAATCTGAGAAATATCATTCATCACAGATGGACTACACTGATGGAAGAGTGCCCAAATGTTTGTAATCACCTGTAATATTTTCTTTCCTGTATGTCTAATTCGTGGTTATATGCCTAGTGGCATATAGATAATTATCTTTGCCTTTCAAAAGGAAACCAAATCTGAAAACCTGACTCCTGGAAGCTGTCACTGATGTGGCATACGAGCACTATTAAAACATTTTACTGAAAGGATTTTTGCTAGCTTCCAAGTATTCCTTGACTGCAAAGCATTAACATTTCCAATTACCTGTACCCCCATCACAACATTATATGCCTGCTAGGCTTCAATAATGACACCCAGTTACCTTTTTTCTTTTTTTTTTTTTTTTGCAATTATCATTTTATGTAATGTTACTGGCATTAATTGTACCAATGTAAATTTTCTAAACTCTGCTTTCCCTTACAGCTATGTACCCAAATAAAACCACAATGAAACCATACACCTCAACGGCACACACTGCCTCAATCTTCTGGAGCCGTGCTTTATTCATTTCACATCCTGGATTTTGACCGATGCATGTTCTGTCATCAGTGCTTGCAGGCTCCACCGTGCTCCGAGGGGCAGCTCTGAACCTAGTTTGAGCCTGCAAAGCAGGCAGGTGTACAAGCAAAGAAGTGCTGTACCTCTGCCCCCCTTGGGAGGAGGGGCAAAATGCAGATTTGGGGGGCCAGTGTCATCGCCCAGCTGGTTTTGCTCCCCATCAAAATACTTGCTTATTTGCAAGCCTTTTGGCAAAAAAAAAAAGCAGATCATGACACAGAGGGAGCACTTCTTGCTGAATCTAAACACAAAACCAGTGAATAGTCTGATATTGGTAGAGTAAGTAAATTTGTTACCCTATGAGTTGATCTTTGTTTTGTTCCACAAGGGTGGGAGGAACATTAGAGACGATGACTTGCATATCCAACTGATTGACCACAGAGACCTGGAAATAAAAGAGTGAAATTCATTGGCACTTCCACATGTAACATCCTCCCTGTACACAGAACGGAATAATTGTTTTCCTGCCTTCGCTGCCATGCCCTGATGTATGGATGTCTCATTTAATTCCAGAAAAAGGTAGTTGGGAAATCTTGCTTTGCTTGGCAGCCAATACCAATAAACCACAGGGAAATACTTAATCAGAACTGTACTGTAGACCTGCATCAGAATTTTATACATATCTGGGGGGAGGGAGCCCATGAAGCTCGTTCGTCATGGTTTAAAAAATTTTTATAGCATCCATGACTATCCCACATGCCATATTCAAAATCACTTATTAGCATCTCAGTATCTTTTATGACTTGACAGGAAGATCCAACCTTTGAAACATGCAATTTACACCAATGTAAATGCAAATACCAGATTAATTCAACTAAATCTAATGGCACTTAGTTAGAAAATTACATTGCTAATCTATTGTGATTGAAGTACTCTGTGCAAGTTTTCATTTTATTCTCCATTTTCAAAAAATCTTCTCCCTCTATATGGGATAAAATATCTCCGATCAGCATTTTCCACTACAAAGGCAAAGCAGCTCCTCTGTTTCTCAATGGCAGGTTGGACGGTGAGTGTGCAGAAGGGACTACAAGCACGGATCACGTTCAGCACAGCTGGCAGACTCTGCTTCACATCTCAATCTGGTCTCCTTGAGCTATTTTTAGCGTGATCCCAAGAAAAGGCTGCCTTCGGGTAAAACGGCTGCATGCTTCCCCCTCCCCCACTTTTTTTTTTTCCTTTTGCTTTCTCTACACAAGCACAACCGATCTCCCCTCAGGTTGTGAAAAGAACAGTTACTTCCCCAAAAGGTGGAGAAAATAAAACATTTCTTAAAATCTGGTTCATGTTCATATAGACATGACAGTAAACATCATCTCCCATATATCATGTCTCTGTAGATGATTCCGGAGCTAAGTTTGGAAAAATATGTAGGACAATGTTAAAACAGATAAATTTAAAAATCAGTTATCCAAATTAATTCTAAAATAAAGAACAACAACTACTTGCCATAAGAGAAGTCTGAGCGCTGCAAGCACTTCAGTGGACAAGCCATAAATATACTTTCACATCAAACACTGATTCACCAGCTTTGAAACTTAATTCAACTTTAAATATTTAAATGTTCTTCAAATGTCATCAGACGCACTGATCGGAATGTACAGGCTTCTTTGTGAGAAATACAGAATTATAATGAACTCAGATTTTAGACTATGATTACTAAAAGGAACTCTAAAGCTATGAACAGTTTAATATAATTAACTATATTACACAATTCAAGCAATCACTGTGCACCTATTTACTGAGTGCTGCATAAATGTAACCAAAAAGTGACAGTTCTTTTGAAACCTGAAGAATCACAATTACGATTTCTCATTCATGTACAAAAAATGTGAATAAAAACACATTCATGACAAGCTACAGAAAAACAACAGTGTGGAACAAAAAACAAGAAAGAGTTAAGGTTTCCATAGTAACACTTGTGTACTATAAACATTTGTAAGGATCCTTTATTTTTTCAATTTCTGTTTTTTCCTTTTGATCTTGAAGCTACAATGGAAAATTTCATCACATTGAGCCAAATTGTAGGCGTCTACCTTAAGCCACCCTGCCAGTCCCAGGCAGCAGGACCAGCCCCTGCAGCATGAAGACATTGTCCCAGCAGCTTTGGCACCTCATGCTGCTCACAGAGCACTGCCAGGGCTCCGAGGCACTGTCCTGGCCCTCATTCTGGAGAATACCTAGCTCTGCCCATGTTCCTTGCTGAGCTGTCGCTCTGGTGTTGCTCCTCCCTTTCTCCCTAGATCTGCTCCCAGAGCAATCCTAACTTCTTCCCATACATCTCATCCTTTTTTCACACGAGCAATTAGTTTCATTTCTCTTACCTACACACCTTGAACTTGCACTGAAAGCAGTTATACCTCCCGGTCTGACCTCCTGACACCACACAGTGACCTATGATAACTTCTGTTCAAACCACAAAGCCCAGGAATAGCTTGGTGTAGTTAGAAAGGATCTTCATGTATAGATCATTCTCAGGGCAAACCCAAACTTTCATGTTGAAGTGGTGTCCATCTGTAACTGTATCTACAGTGACTCCAAGCTCTCACTCCTTGCTCAAGAACAGTGTCTCGGAGTGCCCATCACTCACAAAGACAACCTAAATATCTATAAATTGATGAGACAAACTTCACTTTCTAATTTTAATGTCAATATCTTTGGGCTATATTTTAATCTAGTATCACCACATAAACTGCATGAGAACGCCCTATCATTTTGAGAGGTCAAGCATGAGGATATCATACATTATGTTTATTTGCTGAATTCCCGCATAACTCAATATACCAAGTATTATGGCTATCATCTGTATCATTTGACAGTGTTCCTATGAACTAGATAATGTACTTCATCGCTACGCCATTATGCTAATATTAACCCAATCCATCAAGTTATATAGGCTTTAAAGAAATTTAGCTTTGATGGTTTCTGTGACTGACTAAGTCAATGTCCTTTACTCGGCACAAAAAATTAGCTCAGTGTTTGAAGCTGGTGCCATCTTTGAAACATTGCTTTCCTGAAAACTTCAAGTACAGTCTTAGCCCAAAATTATTCCTTTCATCTCACTCCCAGACATGAGCAACGAACACATGGCAACCCTGGCTTTCCCCAGTCTTCTTTCTGAGCCTGTTTGTTAGGCTCTTTGCCTGCACTGCAAACCAGATACATCAGATCTAACTGTGATCCAGAAGCTCTGCAGTAACCTTAACACAGAGCACAGCCCAAGTTAGCATGATCCAAGTTAGCAAGATTTCAGTTTGACTTATTAACTGGGGCTTAATGCCACATTAATCTTTCTTAACCCACAGCTTCCAAACAGGAGCTGCCTGCACCTTGCTGGCTTAGAGGACAGGTTGAGTAGATCTGTAAATGCTTTTGTCTGACCACACAGATGTGACCTGTTTTATAATGGGAATACCAAAAAAAAAATAAAAAAATGAACAACAAACCCAACTACCTCTATCATGAAACATGATGCAATGTTTCAGACAGTCATAAAAGCTTCTGATTTGAAAAAGCTTTATTTCAGCGACTTAAGGAGATCAAGTGCACTGTTTATGGTCTTCCTGTAGGTCTGCCTGAAATTAAACTTTATGTAGTGTTCAAATTTCCTCAACGATTATTCCAAAAAGATAATGCCTGGCTCATACTCACAAGTACATCTGCTTTGCTGCTCAGTCCTTTTCCATAATTGTCAGTTGCAATGACCTGAAACTTGAAATAGGATCTTCTCATATTTTTGAACAGCATAGCAGTTTTTATTAGCCCTGTGTAAGCTTCAATCACAAAACCTTCTTTACCATCCTTGATTGGAGGAACGATGAGCCTGTACTGCATGGCACTGTAATTCCCAGTGTCTTTATCATCAGCCTATTAGGGGAAAAAAAAAAAAAAGAGAAGCAGAAGCAAATAAAGTAAATATTCACACAAAGAATCATTAACCTTGTCCTTTAAATAAAGTTGCATATTGGTCCAGCAAATCTTTTCCACTGATGTTTAAAACATTAGATCCCAGAGAGTGGATATTGCTATTACTTTAAACAGTTCATTTAACTTCGCAGCATACAGCTTTGCTTTTCCAGCAATTTCTTTTTCCTAAGTTAGCTCTAGATTGTTGAAAAAAGGACTTTTCATGTCTGCAACAAACTGAACAGGTAAGAACAGTTGAGCCCTGAGAAACAACTACTTCCAAATTATTGGTAACAAATATTAATTATTAAAAAAAAAGCCATCAACACATGCACACAGACAAGAAGAATGTCCTCCCTCTTCTTAGAGACTTTCTTCATTCTCATGCATTGAGCACATATATATATATAATTTTTTATTTTTTATTTTATCTTTGAAGTATCCCTGCAGTGCTGCACAACAGACATGGCGGACAGACCTAGTGCAGGACACAAAGCAGTCCTAGCATTGCTGAACTGCTGCAGAAGTAGGACACAGTCCTGCCATCAATTAGGCAGCCCCAGGAGCTACATTTCAACACCCACCTTATGTCTGACAACCCCATTCCAGCCTCTCCAGACCTACTCCTTCACACAAATCATGCTCCAGTTCAAAAGGCAGTACCCACGTTCAGATAAAAGTGTTTCTGCAGACCCTTACAATGCTTTTGTGTGCTTTATCTAGGAAGAAGTCAGAGAGATGGCAGCTAATTACTGCCGGTACCTTTGCCTACTCACTAGGCTTGGGCACTGCCTCAGCAGCTGGGACATTTCAGCATCTATTAGCGGGCTTTTATCAAAATACTGGCACAGCTTCTTAAGTCTGTGGCCTCAGCTAACATTGCAGAAAAAACACCCTTAACATCAAAAAGGTGCTGGTCTTTCTGTAAAATCCATAATTCATCATGACTTAAAAACAAAAACAATAATCAAAACCCACCCAGGGTTTATGGCAGCGTTAAGAATTGGTTTATCATGATACGCCACAGTCTAAAAGGCATTATCTGGGCAAGGTCATTAAGCCTTTGATAGATGGCCATTAATCATCATTAATTGTTTTCTCACCATCGCTGAACAAAACCTGTAAGGTGGAAATTTTTCAGAACTCCTATTTTATCTTTACTTTTGGTTAATTTTCAGCGAGTATCAGTGAGGACATGTAATAAGCTACGCAGCACAGCACGATGCTATCAAGAGATACGTGTGCCAGATGGGTATCATCGATGCAGGTACTCCACGCTGCACGTGCTTTCCATGTTACCCTGACTGCTCTCAGGCCAGATGGAAGAGAGAACCACACAGAGTTTAAGCGGTGATATCTGGGCTCCTCTAGCTGCAGGGAGCCAACACGTTTCACACAGCACAGCAAGTGCTGCAGAACCGCCCAAAAGAGCAGCTCCCACCATGGCACTGGCTGCCGGGCCGCCCGCCGCTGGGAGAGAACTTTAAAAGAGTCCTTGCATCCTTTGTAAGCATTTTGTCTTCCTCTGAATTGATAAAGGTTTATCTGCCTTGGCTACAAGAAGCAGAAATATAAACTGTGTTAAAGTGTTTTTGTTCTGTAGTTCTATAGCTTTTTTATGCCTTTTAAAATCAAGATTACCACCTCATGGGCGATCTCAAACACCTTTATTAGTGTTTTTGGAAACCCAGGGAACATTAAAAGCTTTCTGAAATTTACCCCGCTCTGTCAGTCACAAGGTAAAGAGATCGGTGAGCTCTTTGAGAACACTCCTGCTATCCAGCTGCCACAGGTAAACTCAACCCCAAACCATCACGGAGACAGCAGACAGGAGCTCGACAGCTGCATTTTCAGAGCCAGGCTGCTTTTTGGCTTTCCTTTTGACAAGTAAATTGCTGCAGGAACAACTAAACATGAAGGTATGCTGTGAGGCACAAGTAATTGAGGAAGTGGCTGTACCTAAAAATTAGGTTGACAGACGAGTGCTAACAGTCCTCACCATCCGAGTGCTGACAAGTCAGGGCTCAGCACTGAGTTCAGGTCAGCCCTCATACGAAGAGCACAAATGCCTAAATTACAAGAGGGGTTGTACAAATTCTTCAAGCAACCACACTGACCTCACTGACCTAATCTGACTTATTTCCACTGCAGATCCATTTTATGCATTCCGAGATTAGCATGCTGTGGTGGCATGACCTTGCCTGGGTGTCAAACACCTGCTCTGCCATGCTCTCACTCACTCTCCTCAACGAGAAAGAGGGAGAAAAGATGGAAAAGCTTGTGTGGGAGTCAAGGTAAAGACAGGACAATGACTTGCCACTTACTGTCACGGGCTAAGCAGACTTAATTTAGGGGAAATTCAATTAATTTCTTGCATTTTTTTTTTTGGAATTCAGACTGGCTTCTCAGTGCTATTTGGATCAATTTCGTCAATGTATTTTAAGAAAGCTTTATACCCCTCATGTATTCAAAGATGAGATCAGATAGCCTCTGCCTGTACCAGCAGGGGAACCTGAATACACACAAAATAACGTTTTGTACAATCCATACAGAAGACCACCTGCGTGCTGCCCAAGAGACAAGAAACATCTTTGGAAACAATGTCATGGGGATGCAGAGCAGCGAACCTTTTAAAATAATCACTTCATTGCTCCATATCAAACAAATCACTGTGTGCACACATGTAAGACCAGGTGAGCACAGTTTGTACGACATCGCCTGGTTTAAAGCCGTGAACAATACAGAAAAGGCCAGCTTGGGAAAAAACACTGGCTTGTCCACACTCAGCTTTGCATGTTTGATTATGGGGCTAAGAAAATAAAAGTCCTCTAAAGCTCATGTGGCACGTGCTGTGGCATGTGTGAGCACCATCTGATTTGGCTCCTCGGGGTCTTTGCCATAGCGAGACAGGATTCACAGCGACTGCCCTGCTGGCAGTCAGCGGCTCCCTGGAGGTGCCCTGCATGGTGGGTATTATGCTCTTTCAATAAAAAGCCAATATCTTTGTTAAAATGGATTTATTACATTGGTTCAGTTGAGCAACGAGCCTATCACTTCTTTCATATTAGCAAACTCTACCTCAATAGAAAGACACGACTTTTAATGGTGGTTTGTTTTGGTAACAACAGAAGTCAATTTCACCTTCAATATTTCCCGCTTGTATGTGTGCTACTAAGGACAAACAAAATTTGGATCTAAATTAAGGTATCAGTATTACAGGCACAGACACTAAATAAGTCATTCTTTCTGAACAAATGTCGTGACACTGATGTAATTGTTTCGAAGGAATGGTATGGTAAGTCTTGCCTCTGATTTTACTGAATGAAACTTCAGTGAAATAGGCATTTTTAAATTTTAAGCGTGCAGCATCTCACAGCCTGCAGTTCAGGTCTCCAAAGCTGGTAGACAGGCTGCAAGTTAATTTTCAGAAGTTATGAGAACTCAGTGGCACTCCAGAGAAATATACGGCCTCAGCATCACTAAAATCCAGGCTATTTTCATCTCAGAAACCATCTACACGCAGATGAGCAAAGCAGGTGCAAACAGCCTGAGGAACTTGGAAAAATCACCAGATTCCACTTTGAAACATTCTAACTTTTTATTTCCATTTCTCCCTTTTGTTACTGCTATTTCTGCTTAGATCAAACCTAACGATGACTCGGTGCAATGTTCAGTTGCACAGGACCAGCAGAGAGAGCTTGTGAGCTGCTGACATTCGTGTACCAACTTCTTTAATACAGAGTGAGGATGTTTGCTGTTCTTGTAATTTGTCCTGAAGGTAAATATTTTTGACACTTCATTAGGAAGAGATATACGGTGTCTCAAGAGTTGCGTTATGACTGTCAAAGAAGAGAAAGAGCAATACTTAATCTTAATATCATAGCAGTATATCTTTCTTTTGTCATGTGCAGGAAATACAGATGTCTCCCAAATGCTGCTATGATTGAGTACTGATAAATATGTATGATCTTAGGAGTTACCAGGCCAAACTCAAGCCTCCTGTAATCGAGTACAAGCACACCTACATGAATGGAGTTTTGCTGGCACCTCCTCGTGCTGCCTCCAGCCCTTACCCTTCGTCTCCCATGGAGGTAAAGAAGCAGCTGAGGGGCTGTGCCTGCTCCCTAGCCCCTCCGAAAAACCACATCCCACTAGACAGGTATCAGCTGAAATATACTGCTCTAGGCTCTACCACTGAGGGTGTTTACTGCAAGGTTGTTAATGGCTATATTTTGTAATTTTATTGGCAGTCATATCTGTTGGAGCAAAAAGACCAATAAGCCAAGTGTTCTCAGTGTCTTCATTTCCTACAGAGACTGCCAGCACAACCCACAGCAGGTCACTAGAAACGCTAAAAATCCTGGCTTTGCAGAGCAGCAAAGAGACGAACGCTGTCAGTGCAGGGTTCGCTCTCAGATGAGTGATGTCTCATTTGGCCGAGCAACGCAACGTCAATGGGATGATGGGTCCAGCTGCTTTGCTTCCGACAAAAAGTGCTTTTTACTCATCAAATCTAGTATACTGCCTTAAAATGCAGAGGAAGCAGAAAGGTACTTTGTTTGGGTTGTTTTTCACCTTTAGGGAGGGAAGAAACCTCTTCACTCAAGTATGGAAAAAAGCAGGACTTGGGTGTAATCACTAGAGCCTAGTCAAGCTGCATATCTGGAAGACAAAACATCAAAATGCACAAGCCGAAGCGACAGAGACCCCTGTAGTAGTGCCCCTGCAACCAGTTATAGTTTGTGCTAGTTCATATGTCTGTTGCTAGTTAATTAATTGATAGAAGACGTGCACTGCATGTGAGCACCTCACAGCAGCTGTCCTTAGGGGCTGCCCAGATGTGCCACAGTTGAGAAGTGCAGTGGAAAGAGAGCTGTAAAGGAGGGTGAGTTCGAGGAGGGGGTGGTAGCAGATGCCAAGATTCAGGTTTCTGAGGCACTCTGCAACAAAATCAAGCTGAGGAACACACATGCAGAAGTGCTAGAGACAGGTAACAGTGCAAAAGAGCACAGCAGTGAAGAAATACAGGAAACTAGAAAAAGAGAGAGGAAAACAGCAAGAGCTACAACAAAAACACCGGTTTAACATTCTGTAAATCACAAAGCAAAAATGCCTCTAAACCAGCACAACAGCAGATGTGGCTTCAGAACTGGAAATATTCAGCAATCTGTAAATTCCTACAAGCAAAAACAGTCTTGTTCTAAAAGCTATTTTACGTGCCAGCAACTGATTGGAAACAGTTGAATTTGCCATCTGCTTAGTGGCACTAAGCTACAAAAAAAACACCCCAAAACCAACAGCCCAGGCCCATTCATTTTACATGCCCTGTTAGCATCCTCAGGCTCATGATTAAGGGTGACCCTACTAGGGAGACTGGAAAACGTTTAAAATTAACAATTGCATTTAACTTTAAACAGCCAGTTTGAATTTAGCTCATGCTGATAACGATAAAAACTGTAAATGTCTGATGGCTATTCAATAGCTTCAGGAGTTACGGCTGACAGAGTTTTTAACGCTCATCCTGAGCAAGCCACCACCAGACTTTTCAGCCCACTGGCAATTTTGGTGAAAGCATCAGGAGTGCTATTGGCACATGGCACTGCTTTCACAAGGCTCTCTGGGTGAGAGGGTGAGTGCCCGACCGTAACGCTGTGGTTGTGCAGCCATGCAGTTGTGCCTCACGCTGTGATACCGCCTGCAGGAACGTGCAGACTTGGGAAATGCAAACTAATCACCTTTCACGAGGGCTGTGCTGAGCCAAAGATGAATTACTTCATGCTTTAAAGGCGTTATTTGCTATGCATACTAACTAAAGGTACTACTACACCAAAGAGGAAAGGAGTCTGCTAAACCTATCGCTGATCACTGTCCAGCCTGCTCCGAATAAACCCCAGCTCCACGGAAACCTTTGAGAAATTCAGGTTGTAAGAATAAAAAGTGAATGACAGTTCATTTTTTCCTTCACTGGTGTCAATATACTCAAGGTGTCTACATAGCATTCATAGCATTTTCCTGCTGTGCCAAGAGCAGTTAGGGCTCAGTACAGTGGGTCCCCCTCTCCGTGCTGGGACACAGCAGCCATGCAGTTGATCCTCCACGGGATGGGGACGATCCAGCACCGTGCGTGCTCCAGGCTTACTCCCTGCTTCCTGCCCCACAGGTGTACCTTGCTCTGGAAAGCATGTGTAGGAAAACACATCTTAAAAAGTTAGAAGATAGCATAGCAATTGGAATCTTCTAATATTTCACTTAAAAAAATGATCAAAGGATGTTTTTGTTTTCCAGTATTCCACAGGTTTAGTGAATCTCACTTCACTTTAAGACCAACACACCTCTCATTTGGAAACAGGGAGGCACTACTAAACAAAGTCTTCCCTGCACCCCAACAAAAGCAGCTTTGATAGCCCAAAATACTTCATAGTCGAATATCAATAAAAAATTGGAAACAATCTAATTTGTGGAAAGAATTTGCTTCGGCCATTACACAAAATTACTGCAGTAAGAGCAAATGTTACTTCTATCTCAGATGTAACGAACACTGCCAAAGGAAAACAGCAGTACTGTTTTTTATGGTAAAAAGTTTAGGGAACCAACGTATTGTCTAGAGATATGTTCTTTGAAGGAAATTACCTGTATGCTTGAAATTAGTGTAATATTATTCTTAGCAGGGCAAACTGCTTTCTGTCAGAGGCCAGATGTTACAGCAGATGTGCATGTTTGAGGGTGTGCTGTTTTCACTGCAAATATGCTTCAAAGTCGATTCTTGCATCTACCAAGTATGTTCTCTCCCTGCAGATTATTCAGATTCATAAATCATATTTTAACTAACAAAGATTGCGACGGGCAAGGCAGTTAATTTTTTTTTTTTTTTTCCATAGAAGCTTTTCTCTGGTGCACATGCAAAATTAGGAAAGGGAAAACTTTGTGTTTCACAGCAGAAAGCTGTCTCAAGGTGCCCAGGGCTGAAACTCACTCTCACAGAACCTGCCACTATGAAGATCTGTTTGTCATCCCAAGTAAAAAGGAAATGCCAAAAAAAAATCTAGAGGTTATGAACATTAATAGAAAATAACTGGAGATTTAATATGGATAAATGTGTCTGGGCAAAAAGGAGTCCCAGTGTTCTCTCCATACACAACAGAACCATACCCAGGAGTTTTACACATTTATTTTATCAATCGCTTTAGATCATTTGGCAATGGTTAAAATAGATTGCTTTCAAGGATTATGGCTAAATAAATTCCTGTTGTCCTGTGTGTGATTAGAGAAAAAAAACATAGCGTAAAATGGCTTTGTGTTATTTCGCTGCTCCACACACTAAGACACTAACAGGAACAAAGAAGTTACACACAATACACGAAAGGTTTAAAGTGAAAAAATGACTAACCGCATTGTAAGAATCAAGCTTCCTTAAGGACATAACCGTGTTTCTGACTTTACCAGCTCCTATCATCATCATCAAACCTCTCAGCTAGCTTCATATTAGAGCCATTTCTAGAAAATTCAAGCCACCCACTTCCAGACACTTTGACTGACCGACATTTATTTTGGGAAGCCTTTTCCACAAACACCTTCTGTACAAAAATACCCCATAAACTCAGGAGTAAATCAGAAAAAGAGCTGATTTTCTTTATTAGAATTATGACCGCTGATAGGTGTTCATTTGAATGCACTGCAACAAACATTCGTGTGGAGAGATTAATACAGAAGAAGAAAATATTTGAAAAGAAAGGGCTAATAACACACCATTAGAGTGAACCGAATTCCTGCCAGTAATTCCCTAAAGATTGTGTGGGCTTTGTTTTTGTTTCCATAGAGCAGAATGGAAATGTTGTGTATGTGGCTAAAGCAAGTCTGGTCCTCATTATGAGAAGAAAATCAGTTAGATGAAAATACCAGTGGCAAAACAAAACAGCTAATTCTAATATGATGAAATGCATAGCAAATCTCAAACTACAGCATTCATAGGTTAGCAGTTATGAGTATTACACCTTGTTTTTAATTAACACATTCATAACAAAAAGCATGACGTGACCTTTAATCATGGAAATGGGCTCTCATACACTTTGAAAATTCTGGGGGAAAAAAAAAGACCTGCAGAAAATGTGAGAGAATGGAAAAGGTTATTGTAACACCAGTCCCCACCAGGTCTGTCCAACACCTGAAGCCTTGTGCTGAGCACCACCACAGCTGTAATTAAAGCACTGATCCAGATAGATTGCTGTTCCTGCTGTCCCATCACTGCAGGCCTGGCTGCAATGGGAAACCCAAATAACCAAGGCATAAAGCAGCTGTCCTACCACCAGGGCTCCCAGCTACCACAATTTCTGCAGAGAGCAGCTAATTATCTTGAAGAAAATGGTTTAATACGTTATTGAGGTTCCCCAATTAGGATACTCAAGCAGTCAAAATCACTCCAGTCCTTTCTGTTCTGGTAAATCATGCTCATACAGAAGAACAGAAGTAACGGGAGCTTCCCACGGGAGGTGTTTCCTTCAGATTCCCCTCCTTCCCCATTTCTTTGCCTTTACTCCAGTTCAGCTGTGCTCTGGGGGCGTTCAGGACTGCACTGCCAACGTAACCAGGACTGCCTACAGCTGGTACACTGCAACCCTAGCACAACTCCGGCAGGAACCTCTCAGGATTAAAATACAAGAAAGAAGCGCACCCGTCAGCATATTTTTGAGAAAACTAGACTTAGGCCATTAATGGGGAATCTTGTTTTTAGGATTATTTACTGATGCCAGGGTCCAGCTCAAACAATTCTCCAGAAACTCTTCAGAGGGGGTCATGGTAGAGGATTAAAGTCTCTTTTGCTCAAGTGCTTTGATCTCACATCAGAATATCACCCTGGATTCCAAAGATCTCATCCACATGTTGCGCATCTTTGACAGGCTTTGGTGAAATGAGCAGGCTAAAAAAGATGGCTGTGTGAAGCTGCTTGTACATTTGAGATGTGATAATCAGGCTCAGCTATCATTACAAGAGAAATGGTATTTAACACAGTTCCACATTTCTTGCTGAGCTGTTAGCAATGAAAACATGATCTTTAAGATGCAAAGATAAAAGCCTCGGTTAAGAAGTACCATTTGAACAAATATATTCCTTTTATTTTTTTCTTATAGACATTAGCACTCATCAGCTTTCAGAGGACATTGACCTTAAAAGCTTCCCGTAGAATAATTCATATGGCAGATCATTACCCAAATTTATTCTACCTGGAAGTGACTTTTTGATGCTTTGTAGCTTTCTTCTGAGATCAAGCTTCCTTTTTTACCTATTTATAGGAATCGTTCTGAAAATCTAGTGCAAGACAACACATTGCCCTATTCTAAAAGAATTTTACATTCAAATGAATGTATTTATGAGAGCAATTACAACTGCCAGCAAAATTGCTGCACCTTATAGAGCTGGGAGAAGCAATCTATAGTATCTGCCTCAGTCACATATGTAACTGTTTCCATGATGAGAGAAGTGTTTATCCAATACTTTATTGGCCTATTTGTCTCTAAATTCAATTTGTGTGTAACATTATGTACTCAGTACTAGTTTTCGTCTCTCCCTGCATTTTGCTGTGTGTGTCTGGCCAACAGCTGTTTATTTCTTCCTCCCAGTGTTACTCACTAGGTTCTGTAGGGCATAATCAGTGCCCAGACTGGGGTGTCTTATGAAATATTTTTCAAGAGGGGAAGAACTGTGAGAGAATTTTGTGTAAGACACTGAATACAGAATGATTTAAGCAACTGGAGTTAAACATATAAATGTTCAGCAGTGGTATAGTTGTGACAAATTTATCTGAAAATGATTTACATGAATAGCTGTATTAAAAATTAATGACTACAGCAAATCGTTAAGGACTCGAAGAGGAACTAATTGTGTTTTTTTAATGTGAAAGCTGTAGCTTTTGTGCAGGACAATAAAGCTTGTCGTCTTAATTTTATATAAATTGCACTCCTCAAAAATAAGCCATTCATATTTGCAATTACCATTATACAAAGACACAGAGGTAACAGGGAATAACTTATTAAATGCCAAAATGAGACAGAACTGGAGATCTGCCTAGCTGGAGATGAGCCCAGTGGAGTGGCAGCATGACACCAATTCCCCAGGGCAAAGTCTGAGCAGAAATTGCCCTGCTCCCAGCCCTGGTTTCCCCTGGAAAAATACAGGTGCACAGGTGGGAAGAATGCTGAGGGCATCTTTGCACACCCCTCGGCCTGGACAACTGCTGGAAGAGGTCGCTGCAGATCTCAGTGGGGTATGGATCACCTGAGAATTTGGGAATAAACACAGCCATCAATCCTAGCTTGTGATGTAAGCACATCTTTACATTGATGCCAACGTGGTTCCAGTATTTCCAACTATTTTTCTTTTTAAACTATTGCAAAACTAGGTATCTTTTTAGAAACTTAAAGCGTTACTTGTATCTTGTTTGATGTAACAATCTCTGGAGTAAAGACATGGTGAATTTCTATGCAAATTGGAAAATAATTCCTGAACCTCCTTAATAACAACAGTGCTAGCCACCTAAAATTTAGTATATCCTAGCTAACTCCTCTCAACTCCTCTTTTTTTTTTTTTTTTTTAATGTCCTATTCAAAAAAGAGGGAAAATTGCATTAGCTTAAACTGCCACAAAATGCTAACTGCTGGCAAGTGCCTGCCACTGTGATTACTATCTTTAACTAATTTAATTACAGCAATGGCAAATAAAAAGCAGGCATACCCTGTAAATCACATCTAACTGCAGGAGCCATATCAATACCTAAACACCAGCCGTTCAGATGCCTGCTATTAACCTAGCCCCCTAGCCCTCCATCAATCGTCTCCCAGGGCACTTCCACCAACAGTGACCAGATGAAGCCAACCTGTTTGCACAGGCCTGCTCCAGCTTCTTGGCAGGTAAGAGCCGCTGGCTTAAAGCACCGTGTTAACACAGCTCCATGGTGTCCATAAGACCTCCCCACTTGGAAAGCTGTCCCAGCTTTGGTATGCTGAACTCTCTGTCAGTGCAACCCTGTTAGCATGATCTTCCCTCTTGCCCTCTGATGCTCAGTTCAGTGTTGCAAACTTCAGGAAGACAAGACTGAAGATACCTGAACATAAGACAGAATGGTGAGGTGTTCACTCGAGCCCCCTACTAAAGCCACAAACAGGTTTGACCTGAGGCTTTCAGGAGAAAGGGAAAGATTCAAGATGAGTCTTGGCTTTCTGTCATGATAAATGATAACAGAAACCAAACCACCACCTGGTGCTGGGCTTGACATGAAATTCCAAACCATGATCTTCAGATGTAAAAGGCTTTAGGAGATATAGGTACCCAAGTTATGACTTGTTACCTCAATATGATGTAGCTAGCCCCCCCCCCCCCCTTCAATTTAGTATCCATAAAACAGCATCTACCAGCTGCTTGCAATAAACCTGATCACTGTTCTCAAGACAGAGCTGAGGAGCATGAAGACCGTCCCCTACAGCCACAGCTGCAACCCACTGTGTTACAGCTTGCCATAAGTGTCAAAACCACAGAACTACCAGAGACAACTGAAAGACAAAATCAGAATATTCTGAATTACTGAGGTGATACCAGTGCTGGCGATAAAACACTGAAGAGTCCTCCAAAATAATACACCTATGCAGAGCTCTGGCATACGCTGGGCTGTACCAGTTACTCTAGCAAGTACCCCAAAACCATATTGGCTATGCAAAACCTGTCAATGGCTTAGTATTATGGGTTGGAATTAGATGGTCTTTCAGGACCCTTCCAACCCAAACCATTCTGTGATTCTACGATTCTAAGTATCCTTTGCTGAATTCAGGCCTTATGAATTATATCACCAAATTAACTCCTGGTGCCTACCACATCATTACAGATGCAGCAGGGGAAATTAGAAGCTGGAAACAACCGTGTAATATGTGCTGTTTGCTTCCTACTTCCCTGCTAATCAGTTTGGCTTGGATGCTCAAGCTCCCCTTCCTCTTTCCCTTAGTGTTGCCAGCCTGCTCCAGCCCCTCATAACAGGCCACTACCATTTCCCCTTGGGGTCACAGGTGGCTGAGGCGTCCTAATCCATCACTGATCAGCCAACAGTGAAACAGAGAAAGCAGGAGTGCTCTGAAATTCATGTCTTTTCAGGAGGTCCAGCATCTCCTTCTGCCACAGCAGAAAAAGGCATTTCTCACTCAAGGAGCCAGCTCTAGTCTTTCCAAAATCAGGGCTTCCAGAAACAGTATACACCTGCTCGGAGACCCTTCACCATGGCAAACATCATTTTTAAGATTACTTTAAAACAGCCATGCTGAGTTAGAGAAAGGATTCATCTAGCCCCAAGTCCTGTCCCCAGCTCTGGCAATATGGAAATGTGTATGGAAGAATAAGACCAAGGAAATACACATGGTATTTGCCACAGCACTCTCCTGCTGTCAGCTCAGGGGAATTCCTGTGTTGGAAGTGACTGCTTATGTTTAGCAACCATTACTGGATTTTTAAGTAGTCATCCAAGACAGTTTTCCTCTGCAATTGTTCATGGCAGTATTTGTAAGCTGGTGATTTAACCACAGCACGCACACACTCACCAGGGCTGTTACTTGCATGCTGCTCCTTACTAGAGGAAGCCGACCACAAGGATGAAAGCGACTTTGTCCTCTACTTCGTGATACAACACAAGGATCTGTCTCACTACACCCAGAGGCACAAAAGACACAGATAAAACAGGATTGCTTCTACTTTGTCACCTACACAAATCATGTATAAGGCTACTCAGTATGTAGGACATATCATGTCCTCAGTTTCTCTCTGATGGGTTATATCCAAGGACTTCACACTTCAAACTGAGCTCAGTTTCTCCCCTGTTCAAGCTCAGAGCAGGAAATATCCTCTTTGAAGAAGCTCCAGTTTCCAGTTCTCCTTTCTCCACACTGACCCTGATTCTGTGCTGCCGATGTTCTCTGCCACTGCATCGTTTATTTACTTTTGTCTAATTCACAGGGGAGACACACCGTCTGCTTCCAATACGTCAGTGCAGTTACTTCTCGCCAGTCAATGCATTCTTTTCCTGTTTCTCAGTCTGACTCTCTTCTTTCTCTTCAGTTAATAGTAGCTTCATTTCTTGTATTTTTTTCCTGCACTAAGGTTTCTGATTGTTTTCCTCCTTACAAAGGTCAGTTGCTGCCCATGCTCCTTGAGGGACTACCTCCAGAGTCATTCCTGTAACCTTGAATCCCAGCTCTCACACGTGATTCACTATCCAGCTAGGAAATCTTAAACGCCTCTACAGCCCATATGCACGTCAGAGGTCCTAACTTCACATCTGGATCAATTCGACTCATTTTGATAGACTTCTGATAGACTCATTCTGATAGCCCACTGGGTCACGTGTGTTGTTTGTATTTTTAATTCTCCAGAAATCTCTGACTTTTATCTGCTTTATTCTCTGTAAGAATTGAGAATTTTAATTATTAATAGCTCTAGATTTTATAACTTCCTAATTCTGAGCATTCTGGGGCTAGGTTCCAGCACCAGCTGAGATAATATTTAAGTTGCCTGTTCATTTAGGTGCCTCCTGCAGCATAATTGATCATCTACTCCTCTCAAAATGAAATCTTGAATTGGTAAAGCGTCCAACACCTTCACTGTAGATGAGTTCCTGGAACAACGTCTCTGGGCTACTGTCAAACACCCTACCTCCTTCCCTTTCAAGTGTGTCAAAGGAAATGGTGTACTGTCACCAGTGGAGGTTCAGCTGACAATGCATTTTATGAACCATAGATGTCAACCTTGCATCAATTTTCCACTCAAGAAAATCACTACTTCTTGCAGAACAAGATTTGTATTTGTACAAATAAGCAAAGACCCAGCCTAAAAAAAAGGGTATACTTTTACTGAGGACAGCTTTCAGAGTTCAGAAACTATTTTAAAACTAACTGGATCTTTCCCAGACAATTCAACAGAAACATGTTCCAGTTGGTCATGAAAATGACTGTTTCTTCATGGACATTTAGAACTGTTCTCATTGAGTATATCTTTATCTGCTGAAACTAAAACCTTGCCAGAGTGAAAACTATGGCGTAAAAAAATCCAACACAGCCTATTTTATACTTGGTTGTCCTCGGAGATTACTTATTATTTAACATTGACAGCAGCCTGTTATTCTAGTGAAGATAAAGAGATAAGAATACCACTGAAAAGAAAAAGTAATTCTGCACCAAAGATTCAGCATCACCCTCTGATATCCTGAACAAAAGTCCTGCAGCACTTTTTTTTTCTCAGATTCTTACAGTATTGCAACAGAAATGTTGAAGGATTTGTTCACATTTCTCAAAGGCAGATCAAATGCTATCATCCCACCTTACTACAGAGATTTATTTCCTAGATTATTTCCTTTGATTTTTTTCTTGGATTATTTCCAAAATATTTATTATTAAAACTTATCTACTTGTAGCCATATATTTATCTAAAGAGATATAAATTATTTCAATAAAAAAAAAAATCAAAAGTTTCAGCTTCAGTCAGGACATACAAATCATTTTACATTTGACCTGTCAATTGCTTTTTCCAAATATGTTTGAACAGCTTTGAAATTAAGGAAAACTGGCCTTCTCGAAGCGGTATTAATTATTCACAGTATTTTCTACAAGCAGGAAAGCCAGCTATGTACTTAAAATATAATACTTCTGCTACTAGTTTTCAGGTATAAGTATTTAACATTATTTTACAGCAGAAATGGAAGAAACAACATTTTGGAGGTCTTCCTTACTAACTGCTAGAAATAATGAATTCTAGTTCAGCATGATTTCTTAGCATAACTGTAATTAGCTGTATCAATGTACACCCCACTTCAGAGGATGTGCTTTTCCACACTATTTTTAAGCAAGCTTAAATAAAAACTTTTTATCATCACTAAAACCTCTCTCTCCAAGATCTTTACAGTATATACAAATTACAATTAAGGAAAGAGACATGAGCAATATACCATGGTTAACATGAGTTGCATTTTTATGATATGAAATCAAAAGATGGATCCACTTCTCAGCCTCTGATCAAGTGCTATTTTTCCTTCCAGGCCTCTCTCCACAGAATTGTCTCGTCATTGTTTCTCTTTTAATACACCCTCCTTTTACTGGCTTTGTTTTATCCCCTCCTGTGTACAATTTTTCAAGCAACCCACCTCATTTAGTGAGCCAAGCCCAGACAACTGCCTCTACATATTGGCAGCACAGTAAATGCCCTGGTACTAAATAATGTCATGCACTACATCAGCCTCATCCACAGATGCAGGAATTCCCTTGGGTTACTCGGAGCATGGCACAAGAGATATAAAAACAGGGCCCTTAGACAGCAATGAGCAAGAGTTGGTATTAAATATATAAACACACACAGAGAAGCCAATCACAAAAACAAAAAAGGAGGAGCAGACACTTTCAAACAGCTGACCTGCTATCCATTATCATCCACTACTCATAAAAGCCTTCAGCTTTCAGGTTTTCAAGCAAAATCTGTCACTTACAGATAAAAATCAAGAGAGAAACAGAACAAGAGAAGCCAGCAGTTAATCAACACCGTCCCTGGTATACCTCTAGAATACCAACTTTTGTTCAAAAGAAGGAAAACACTGGCTCAATTTAGGGTCCCTTCCTTTTTGGTAACTACAATCTTACGCTTGAATTAAACATTAACACTCTCTCCTTCCCTCAGAATAATAAAATGGGCAGAAGAAACCAATATAAAAGTTAATGTGACCCCTACACATTTAGTACCTATTTATTGCTGGTATTTCCTTGAAGTACAGGGGAAAACATGGCAAGTTTGGGTCTCAGTGTATGGGAAGAATCGCACACTTCTCCGCAACGTGACTACATGGCATTGCTGAGATAAATAAGATGATTCTCTTCATAATTAGGAAACGTTGGTCCACTGTACCCCAGTAAGAGTGATTTCAACCACCTATACTGAACAGGTTTTCCAACCTTCAAAACCATGTCTAAAGATCACCAAAGTCAACACTGACAGGAAGAATAAGAACATGCAGAGTATTTATCATTTTCTTTTCACAACAACTCAGATTTCATTAAAAATTAGCAACTATTAGTGAATGCAGAAGGTGAAAACAAATGGATTTAAAACTCCTACCTAGAGCTTAGTTCCCCCTTTAGAATGGCAATGTAATTTGTCCAGTACAAGCTCTCTGCGTACTTTATTAACGTTCGTGAAAATTTCAGCTCATTTAACTCTATTCACCTGAGCTCTTCAAGAAGTGACAATCATTTCATTAATACTTCTTAACACTCTAATTGGAATGGGTATTGTATCTAAGTAACAGAACAATCACTTTTTTTTTTTTTTTAAAAAAAAAAAAAGGACAGAAAGTAAGCTAACTAGCACTGAGCATTGCAGATGCGTGGTGCTAGAACAATACATTCCAGCCAGGTTTTCTCCAGCAGGCACTTCTTAACTGCTTCTCATTTCAGTTTAATAAAACACATGTTTGTGCTTGATGCCATCCACTAGTAACATCTTCTGTCTTACATCTTGTTGTATTTTACCTGTCAGTGACGTCAGGGAGAACTCTGTCACAGATTTTAACTGGAGCGGGTTAGAGACATAAAATTATAATTTCTTTCCTATTTTCCTTGGACTGTCCTTTTCTGTCCTCTGACCTCCTTTTCTGTGTGAAATATTTCTGATGGGTAAAAGCAGATTTCTCCTCTTCACCCCTGAATATCCCTTGCCTGTACGCCTGCTCTATTTTATTCACTCATCGTCTTGACTGACATGAACGAGGATCTATGCAAAAAAAAATAGAAATGCATCTTCAAAAACCAGGTAGAATTTCATGTTCTGTTAACATTTTGTATGATTAACTCATAATGTACTTTTACACTTGTTCCTTATGTTTCATTTACTTTCATCCACAAAACGTTCCTTTATCTAAATAACTTCGCTGTTCAGTTTTCTTTACCTACTCTAATATCCTTGTGCAGTATTGCATCCTCAGCACTTCTAAAGTTCATGGATTTGACACAGTTTTCTGATTCCTATGTTTGATAATGCCAGAGCTTCAGTTTAAGGTTTGCAGCCAGAAGCAATAACTGACAAAATGTCTGGAGGGAAAAAAAAGGATACTAAAAAAAGTATTACCTCTACCTTCCAAACTCTGTTCAACTATGGTCTGAGATCACCCTAACAGCAATACTACCGTTATTTCTTCCATTTGGGCATCAGCATTTTCCCCTTCATTGAATCACACAGACATCTGGTGACATTTAGCTATTCATATATAGCTACTATAGAGTAGAAATCTGGTGTACCTTGACAGTTCAATACGGAAGATGGAGGAAAAGGAATTTATAAAAGCAAATTTTCCAAATCCTTTTCTGAATGTGTTATTTCCAACATACAATGCTGCCTTATTACTTGCTTTGTAATTTCCTTATTCACATGCAAATAGCTCTTTAAAGTAAACAAAGGCGTTATACATGCTAGATGACATTTTTGGCTTCATTTATGAAGTCTGAACTGAGTTTTCACACTCAATGAAGTAGTAGTAAAGAAACGTGCCTTTTCAACATGCCTTCTGGGCTAACCACCCTTTCTAGCTACCAATGCATATCTTGAATCTCCTTGCAGCATAATTCTTCCCTACATCTTCCCAAACGTTCAGTATTGCTCCTTTTTTTTTTAACCAATCAATGTGTTGCTAATAACACTGACAGACGTTGCACCAGCTCTGATCTGTCACCCAACCCTACCCGATCCAGTCCCCTGAACTGCCCTACAGGTTGGGTACCAGCCTTTCCAGCAGGTGACATGTCGCACTACCCACCGAACAGCAGCATCCGCGGCACAGCAGAGGGCACAAGGCCAAGAGGCACTAAGACTCCTCCACATGTCTGCAGATGTCAGGGGACTAGCAAACATGCTCAGCCCTTGCGCTGTCCCAGGGTAGCATGCAACTTGCCATTCCTCACCAGCCCCGCTCAGGGGGTCTGATCCTACCTACTGTGGCCTCAAAGACCGCCCACCTGCAGAAGAGGCTAGGAAGAATGGGCATACAGTGGATTTATGCACTGTAACAAACCTTCCCTAGTGCGTTTCATAGAATCATGGAATAGTTTAGGTTGGAAAAGGCCTCTAAGATCATCTAGTCCAACTTTTAACCTAGAACTGCCAAGTCCACCATTAAACCACATCACTAAGCACCACAGCTACATGTTTCTTGAGAGGCCGCCAGGGATGGTGACTCAGCCACTTCCCTGTGCAGCCTGTTCCAGTACTTCACAACCCTTTTAGTGAAGAAATTTTTCCTAATACCCAACCTAAGGTGCAATTCAAGGCCATTTCAGTAAAAATTCCCAGCTGTTTACTTGGACTGCTGGATGCATTTCGAGGAAAGACTAACATGGATATTCTGGGGCTAAAAACATGGCTAAGAAAAGCACTGTATAAAATAATAATAATAATAAAAAAATACTCGACTACTTCACAACATTAGCAAGTTTTGTCTGCAGAAGCTTCTCACCAATAATCAATGCATTTTCCATGTTTCTGCAACCTCTGAGTTTAACTGGGGAGGACTGCAAACCGTGGACAACTTTAACAAGCTCTGATATTCTCTGTTCCATTCCTGGTGCTCCAAATACATCATGAGGTCAGCATAAAGCTCTTAGCATGTCATATATCTGTGCCCTTTCATGCATCAGCTAGAATCAGCAACGTGAAAGCTATTCCACTAACACTTAAAGTGAAAAAAGATGCAGGAGGCCTGCTGAGGTAACAAAATACAGGTAGAAGAAACAAGCTGACTTGGAAAGTCCTGGCAGCCCAGGCTGGCTCTAGCACAAAAGACTGCATCACAAAGCATTTTAAAGAAAACAAATAGCTTTTATTCTAAGCTATTTTTCTGCCTGATGCTAATTACATTCCATATATTACATTTCCTTGAATTTTATTTCATTTTTTTGAACTACAGATAATCTGTTTCACCCACATATTGTGTTAGAGTGCACAGATAGGAAATCGCTTCCCTAACCTGAAACAGAAACCACGTTTTACTTTTTAAAGCATAAACATCCTGCTGCCAAAGAAGTCAGAAGAAATTAAGGTTAACACTAACGTTCAAACATAAAAGAATCACCTGAACATTAACTTGTATAATGATAGCTACAAATCTTCAGATGATGACCACATAAATTCAACAGAAATAACTCCAAGTTCAAAATCAGTCCTGTACCAATAACCACTGGAATATAGTGCTAATGCGTGTAAATCATACACAAGAAAATGGAAACCATCTGACTCACATTCATCATCAAATACTGATTTTATTTAAAAAAAATACCCTTTCTGTGCTGACTGTATTTAAGTAGTAATCAAAGGGAATTTACTGCCAGTGTCTGAGTTCAAGCAGTTTTAGAAGAAACACGTTCCATAATATCCTCTGGAAAACCAAAACGTTTAGTATTTTTCTTCTGGAAGTGAGTGCTAATGTAAAAACTGCAGTCTTACCTTAACTTTAAGCACAGAAGAAAACATTTTCGCATCTTCAGAGACACCTCCAATGTACATTTTTTTGGTAAAGACAGGTGCATGGTCATTTTCATCCTTCACTTCAATGAATACCTTGGCTGTATTACCTAAAACAGGGAAAGAAAAGCATGCACAGAACATTTGGCAGTCAGTCATCATGGCCTACCAAGTTTATACATTTACAGTCCAAACGGATCATGTGGAACAAGTGCACAGAAAACACTGTAAGAATATATAAGAAATAATAGCATACCTGGTGTTAGAAGTATGAACTTGAAGGAAATCAAGGGATTTTGTGCTTTTTTGCCCTACCCTTTATTGTTTTTTCATTTGCCATTTTTTTTCTGATTCTTGACTTAACTTGAGCTGAAATGTTGTCCTTTATAGCAAATTATGCCCATCACCTGCACACCTGCACTTTGCTATTGGGGCTATATGAATTTGCATGCAAGCGAAAGTCTGCCATGGCTTTTTTTAGAAAGAAAGCTAGTTGGGGAGAATACAAGACAAGAGAATAGTGTACGTCAGTAACAGAGATCCAGGTACGTTAAATTCTCACAAGTATCATAAAGAGGTAACAACCAGGTGATGTATACTAAGAGCTAAGCTGCAAACAAAAGCTCGCCTTTTCCACTTCATGTGCAATGTGCTTAACATATTTTAACTAGTACTAGCTTCCATGCAAATACTTAATGAGGGGCTCTGCCACCGTGTCTGGAAACTCACACAAGTTCATACAGCAGTGCTGGCAGAAGCACCTGTTCACCTCCAGGTGAACAACACAGTACTTGACACTGCAGGTCAGTGCAACTTTTTGTCTACTTGCCTGAGCCACCAAGCACAACCATCTGGCAGGCCTGACCATGCGGTGCTAAGCAGCCTCAATACCTAATGAATTTACTGTGCTAGTCCAGGGTGTGCCTAAGCACACTGGACTGGCCCAACGGAGCACAAGAAATATTAGAGGTTCAAAACATCTTCAAGAAAAACAAGCAAACAAACAAAAAACTAATAATCTCTGTTTTATTAAACAGTTACTAATCCACCACATTAAACAACGAAGACATCTTTCCTACTGTAAGAAGTAATGCAAAAATTAAGGACCTGCTGCAAAGAAGATTCAACTGCACAGTAATTTATACCAAGATCTCTTTGTCTCTTTCAGAACACCGTATAATCCAGAAAGATTGCTGGAAATGACAATGTCCAGTTCATTAAGAGCACATTTTCAGGTGATAAATTACCTCATTTCAGAGTTGATTTTCCCAACTTGTTTCAGTGCCAGTATAATTTAAATGTTGCACAGGTGCTGTGCTGATCAGAGTTAGCTTCAAAATGCAGTCTTATTTAGAAAGAGCTGAGTGGCTATACATTTTGGGGGCAAAAAAAATTCATACACAGACTACTTCTTAGGATGATGAAGTCACCAAAAATATTCCATCTGATGGTCCGACTAATAGGAAACTAATGAGGAATTCATAAAAGCAATGGAAATCTGAGAAAACTATTTAAAATGTCATCCAATGTATTACTACATAGAGAAAAGAGAAAGGAGGAAAAAAAGGAAACGACATTTCCTCAGAGGAATAATCAGTTTTTCACCTTCCACACTGATCTGTACAGGTAGGTTAAAGAACTTGTAGGTACTGTTACTCAAAGCTCCAAGGAAAAATGACTTCATACTAAACTCATGAAACAACGCCACAATCAAACATTTAAACATCTGAACAGATGTAACGTGGACATAATGATCTATTTGTAATCATACCTAGTTTGCTTATGTTCATTTTGAAAGAACACTTCTAACCTTGTCTGTATCATTTACTATGGTGAAGAAAAATGTCAGTCCAAGAGCTATTGTAAGATTCTATGAAAGTCCAATCTCTCTCTTGTTAAACCAGATCCTTAATGTTTCTGGCTGCAATACCAAGTTACAGTTAGAAACTGCAGCCCTGTGGAGAAAAATGAGATTCCCGGGCAGGCTTTTTCATTGCAGCTACACCCTTTAGGGAAGAAGGCAATTTAAGCAGGATTACAGGCAATGCGTGCAAGTGACCTTGCCCTGCATAGCTAATAAACAGTTATATCAACGGTTGGCACCAGTTTACTGCTCTAGGGAAGAGCCTAATTGCACCACGTTCAGCGCCGGTAGGAGTAGGCATTTGCTAACCTGCACTAGTTCTCTGTAATGCAAATTAAACATCTTTTGCTTAGTGCTCACAATCGACATCATTTCAACCCAGTTTTGGTGAGGTGGCTTTGCCTCGTGCAAAGTTTGCTTTGCAATTTGCTCAAAAACATTTGTTTAATTTGCTGGTAGTTCTCTGAGCTGCCAAAATGCTGATTTGTTCAGCGATGGTTGAATGCTTTGAAAATGAGAAAGTTATTACATTAAGCATAAAGCAAATTAAATACCCTGCTTATTTCCAAACCAGCATTAGCATAATTAATGTTAAATTAAACATATACCTCCGTTTTATCTTACTGCATTTTATACACAGCCTGTATTTCACTTGGTGAAGCAGATGGAGGGGAGCACAGAGCCTGCGAACTCCGTGCTACCTCATGGTTTTATCCCGTTCCAGCTGGCTGCTGGCTGCAGAGAACGACCAGCAGACGACTTGCAGAGGTTGCCTTATTCCCACATCGAATAAGCCCGAGAAGCAACACGCATTAAAATCCCTCATCAGAAACAGTGCCATGCCTGTGAAGGGCATGCCAGACCCTTTGCAGCAGGGATTTCCCTGCTGCTCTGCTTGACTCAGTCGGATATCGCCCGCACAGGGGGTTCTGATGCCAAGAGACAGGGCCTGGTGCTCCTACGTCTGCCACCCCTGCACCTCCAGTGCCCAGCCCGAGTGAGAAGGGCACCAGCAGTGCGTGTTCCCAGAGTCTGGGCACAGCACTAGACTCTTCTTTTTCCTCATGTTTGCATTTAGTGCTTGTACTGAACCAAGCATGCGTGGGGCTCGGTCCCTCTCTTCTGGTACACGAAGGATGGCAGCAGCACCTGCTATATAATGTGCACCGTTATTTATTGATACTCTCGCAGGAAGGACAGCCAACACCAAATGGCACCCATCTTTGCACTCACCTTTCAGAGGGAATGTTTTGTATCCCCATGCGTGCCAATCCTTGCTGCTCTGCTATTCGAGATCTGGAACCCGGCTCTCACTAAATTATTTTTCTGGATTCTGAGAGTTGAAACCCAAATTTAATTCTCCATGTTAATTCTTGCAAATTGGCACTTCTTGTGATTGCCTCATGCAATCAAACTGTAATTATGCTAGCCAGGTGACAGAAGAAAGCATTTCTCCCTGGACAAAGCATCACAAAACTGCCATGGTGGCCAAAGGATGAAGAGAGAAGAAATTGGAGTGCTACAGCTGCCTTCCTTCCTTCAGCTGTAAAGAAAACGCTTCTCTACACACTAAATACGCAGTCAGTATTTGATAAGCAAACAGCTTCTTTAGTTTTACTGTGCATTTTCATCACCAAGACATATTTAGTGTCTGTTTTTTTTCATATCAGTACCTTCAACAGTCACAGAGGTCAGCCAGCCTGCCAAACAATACTCTGCAATGGAAGTTTCTGCACCACCACCTCCTGCAAGGTCTCCCATGTCCCATTTGTCTCCTCTCTTCTAGACCCCAGTGAGATGAGTCGCAGTGTGCAAAGAACACAGATCTGCAGCTGCTTTTAAGCCATCTTCTGCTTCTAGGTACCTAACACATTGCATGTGGCGCTCCAGGTAATCAACCTCTCCCGAGACTAGAAGATGAAGCTTTTGGATTCTTTCAGCTTCTGCGATTTGCTTAGGGAAAGTAAAAATACCCAGAGAGCTCATCTAAAGGGAACATGACAATCCTCTGAAAGAGATAAAGCTAGTACATCAGGAATGACTAACATAAACAAAAACAAAAACTCTAGGGAGATGGTCAGAACTACTGTGTACTAACATTTCCATAAGCTTCTCCCAAACACACCTGTAGAAAACTCATTCCTACTATCACTGCTTACCTAAGCAGTGTTAATAACGTGCCTGGATCCATGTGAACCTGCAGTTTCTGGTCAGATTACAGAAATCAAGTGGAACTACAGCAATGCTATTTGAACACTGGGACAGATAAAGGCTGTGGTTAAACTGTGACTTGAGTGCTACCAGATTTGTTTTACATGATGCTTTCACCAGTGGTACTGCACTTCTCTTCCACAATACGCCAAAACGGCCATTGATACAGCTGCTCTTCATACATCGCTAATTTTAACAGAGAACATCTGCATCTTGCTTAAGCAGTGGCTGCTGGTTCTGCAGGCAGTAACAGCAGATTCTTCTCCTTTAGAAGTTAATTTTAATCAAACTGGGAATGAGAATGCAATTGGACAAGGCTCTATAATACTTTGCTTTACTTCCATCTTACAAGTCTGTCAAGCAGACTTTGCGCTTTGGCAGGTGAAATGAACTGAACTGCAGCTGTGCTCAATCTCGCCTTACTAAATTTGGCAGAACCAAATAGAAATCAGCACCAATTTTTGTTTTCAATGGGATTTTCATCTAAATCAGCATGTGCCCGTTAAGCCTGGAGAAACTCTCATGCTGTAGTCGATCAAGCACACTGCAAAGAGATCAACGAGACTCTGACGAGACATAAACAGCGACATATTTGGAATAGCACTGATCCAAGGGCTGATTTAAATAAATGCAAAACTTTTTTTTTCTTTTTTTTTTCTTCTCCTGAATAATCAATTGAAAGGGAGCTCACGTTTTATGAAGTTTCTCTAGAATACGTTTATTTGTGGCTCAGAGATAACTGAAGTCCATCTCAGTGGCTTTCAGGGAAACTACCCCCAGAGGTGTGTGGCAGAGAAGGCAGATTTGCAGCCCTTCAGGCTCTGCAACATATTTTGCCCATCTGTCACAACTCCTACATTTGCAGATAAGCCTGGCAGCCAACTTGTAAAACACCACCAGCATGAACTTTACAACACATCTGAAAATAAAAATGCAAGGCTATTTGAAAAGACAATAAATAATACAGGGATATAGAATTCATTTTCATATTGTTAAACTTAGCAAAACTATCATTCCCAATTACTGCGGAGCAGTTGCAGAATTGCGGTTACAAAACTAGGTTCGTTTCTTTTCTCTTTATGATTCCCAAAGGTTTCTTTTGTGATTAGAAAACCAAAAACATGACAGGAGAAAGAACTGTTCTCCATTTACTCTCCAACACCCACGGCAACGCACTGCCTCCCAGGCAGGATTACAGTACCAGTCTGACAACAGAAATGACCCCCCCCACAGGGCAGCGCCTTTGCATACCTGCGGGGAATCAGCCTGCACCACTTCCTGCATGGGGCTGGGCCCAAGGCACAACATTGTTCTAACTGAAGGAATAAAACATGTAAATATTGAAACAAACGGTGCATTTTCTCTTAAAAAATCTTTTAATGCCAAAATAAAACCCATCTTTACCAAGATGGCAAATGCACTCCCGTAGTACTCAGCACACCTGACTGACGTGAAAGCTACGTGGAAGAGCATTCCTCCCCCCGAGCTGGCCTAACACTCTTGAGGAATTTTACCTCTTCACTTCCTTGGTTCTACTCCTAAGTTGATGTTTAATAATAATTCATGCTACTCTGAATTCTGTAGCACCCTTGCTGCAGTGAGGAGGAATATCTTGTTTCAGCTCGCCCTGCAGCAGACTGCATGCAGACACCAAGGGGGCACTCGCAGTTCCTGAAAAGGACATGTGCTTATCAAGACGGTGCAAGCATGACTGTAGAAATGGCAAATCTTGTCTGCTATGGTTTTCATTTCTCGTTACTTCCCCCTAAAACATGGTAAAGCCATCACATGGTTCTGTAATTATTATTGCATCTCTAGGAATTTTTGATGCTTATTTGCTGCTCATCCTCACCCTACTAACTGGGACCAATCAAGTCAAAAGAGTCCAGGCAGAAATAAAAAGGGGATGCGGGAGAGATTACAGTGACACTACAAAGGCTGCCAGAAGTTTCCAAATGAAGATGCAGGTGACAAGATCAAGGATGCAGGGTAGAGCTCCACCACATGTACAAGTCCATGACATGAGAAACCCCTGTTTTCACTGCCATCATGAGAACACTGCTTACTGGGGAGGCACAGTTTTAGAGACAACCAAAGCAGGAAAAGATAAAACCTACAGAAGAGCAACCTGCAGCCTAAACTACTCCCTTCTGGTCTCCCTCTCAACATCAGGTTAAGCAAGAAGCAGTTGACACGGGTAACTTGTAATGAAGACAAGCGTTCCAGGCAGCACTGTGCCAGCTGCTAACACCTTCTCCTCTGAAGGCCTAATTTTGAAACAATCTGTTTGCATCCACGTCCATTTACAGGCACACATTGGAACAGCCTGGAGGTACATCGCTGCGCAGCCACAGAGGACGGGTGAAGCTGTACACAGACGGCAGCGGTAACTCAAGATAAGAGAGCAAATGACACATGTGCAGACTTGGGGAATGAAAAGAAGCACTTTCCTCAGATGCTGAAAACTGAGCAGTGGAAAACATGAGGCTGCATCCTCTGTTTCTGTTCTCTGAAGGATTTGTGAGGTCCTTGTGTCCACGGTGTTCAAAAGCAAGTGTATTCTGGCTCTGTTGCATGGCTCTTCTCTCCAGATCAAAGTGGGAAACCCTGTCATCTCCCATCATGGTACACGTTTTATTTGTCTGGCACAGAGACCAGATGCTCACAAATGCTTTGATTCTTAAAACTGGGACTAGGACTACTTCAGTGGTAAAACCTCCTCCTTGTCTTTACAGGTCTCCACTGCTCCTCCTTACTGTGTTTGGGCAGCACTTCCTCTTCCTGGCTTCCCCTGTCCCATCTCCTCCTGCCCTTCTTCCTTGCCACAGTTATTGTTCTGACCCCTTTCCTCCTGGGTATCAAACTTCAGGACAGTGAGATGCTGATGAAACCCTTGCAAACAGCTGGCTGCTCAAATGAGACAAAATATGATGTTTTGCCTGTTCTTGTTCAAGAAAAACTTGTGGTTTAGTAAATGATTAATTGCACTGATACATTCCTTTCAGCTGACTCCTTCTGGAAGGAAGGAGCGGCTCGCTCCGTGATTGATCACAAAGCAGTACCTTCAAATTGCAGAACATGTCCCACCACACACAGCCCTGTGATGTTCCCTTTAGGTAACTGTTTTTCTGTTTCTCATCTTATCCAGTGATGGGGAACTGAAAGCTTCAAGTTGGAAGCTAATGATCGCTATCCTAATTTGTCCTACAGTATACCACTAGCCTATGGTGTATTGTGATAGGCAATCTAAGCAGCAAAGAGCAGAGACAAAACAAACAAACAAACAAAAAAACCTGCTGATAAATTCAACTGAAATGGAGAAATCCATTAACAGTTGAGGTCATTCAGGGTTCGGCATCATCAGATGCCAATTCCTTGGGCCAGAATTCCAACCTTTTAACTTCACTATCATCATCAGAACTGACGTTGCTTCTATTCGAATGACGTATAAATGCACTGTAATTTCACTTACAAAGTTTCAGTGAAAGTAACTCATTTTAGGAGTTCAATTTCACTGAATCTAAGAGTATGATTTTGCATGATTTAGCACCATATTTAAAAAACCCAGTTTAAATCACCAATTTTATTTTCTCCTACTCCAAAGGACATCTCAATTTACTTTCTCTCCTCATTTATTTTTTCAGTTATTACTACACTATCAGTTGGCACTATCACTGAAGGACAAGCTTAGTTATGCTTAATGCGTATCATCCACTTTTCCATTGCACAGATGATCACTCAAACTCCTTTCATATAGTAATGTAATTAAAAAGAATTTGGTAACAAGCTTCTGAGTTTTGTAAAATTTGGCACTGTTTTGTAGCTGAGCATCAGTGCTGGCTCCAGAAGGGCTCACCACTGCAGCTCCAGAGGAGGTGGTGCATTATACTTCAATGTCACACAGTTCTAGAGATGTGCATTCAAAGTGACCTGTCTCCAGAGAGGTTCATCATTTCACTGTCACTGAAGTCCACGGTAGTGCATTAATAGCATCTCATCTACTTCCGCTCTAGTTCATCAACTCTGTGCCCCAGAATTTTGAAGTAGTATATAACCTGATTACCTCTTATCAGGAAAGGAAAAGGTGCTGAGAAAATGGAAAGGCATACATCATACAAATGTAGGAATCAAACCATGAGGTCAAGGAGTCTCTATTACAAAGACCTAAGTGATTTAGTAAGCCAGCTACTTGTGAAGTATTTTACAAATACTATCAAATTCCTTAGCTATGCAGGAATATCCAATATGCAGCACAGTGCATATTGGAAACTTAACACATGCTATACACCTGTGGATATCCACACATGCACAACATGCAAATGTCTTTGTTTAAACTGGAGTTTAACTGCCAGTCATTATCAGGTGCCCCTGAACCAAATAACCCAGCCAGCACCTTTTCCAAACTGCTGCAGAGCCGGGAGAGCTGCTCTAGCACAGACTCCGGATGGGAGGAGGGACAGAGAAGCAAGGCTGGTCAAAAAAGCAGAGGCCTGCCCAAAGACCTCTGCCAGAACCTGCCGGCTCCCCTGTCTGTTCGTCCACGTGAGATAGAGACCTGCAGAAAGCTGAACGCTGCACAGAAGGCCTTACCTCCTCGCTGTGCATGGCCTGGCTGCATTTTACAAAAACACAACCTTAACCGGACTTCTCCCAGACACAAAGAAATTAAGTCAGCTGGCACTGGCTCTCTTTTTCCTTCTCCAGATACATTAGTGGCGGTGGATGTAACAGCACACAGAACCTTCCATTGCTGTTACTGTGATTCAGCTTCTGACCACTGAATAATCCCTATGTTTTATGCCACAGACACAATTCTCTGTTATGAAGAACAAATACCTATGATAATACACTCTCATTTTCCAAAAATCTTCTGCTGCTTACAGGGCTAGTATTGGAAAGTCTGACAAAGGTATTTTAATGGCAACCCCCTGTACAATCTCTCAGGTTATAGTCTATTACCACAATTTTATGGCATATTCGCAAATATTTATTAATCTCTGTAACTTTAAGAACTTTTAAAATCTGCAAAGTAGTTCCCATTGGGTACCAATTTCAGTATTGCAAACAGATATTACAGTAGTAAATTTAGTACATTTATATTGCTTGAAGAAAAAGAATTGCGCCCTATTTTAAATTTTATTCTTAAAAATCTGAATTATAATCTCTAATCTGTACACTGTACTCCTATGAACATGCACCGAACTAGCACAGAAGTAAGCTGGACATGGCTTTCCTAATTTGCACGGCTATTACCATATTCATTTCTACAATAATTACAAGACTAATTACAGAATAGGCCATCAGAATCAGTTAAGCGCGGCCCTTCCTTTGCAACTCACTGACTGTTAACTCTGCGGCGTGGGAAACACCGTTTGTCGTGGGACCACTTTGCCACCTCTGACAATGACGGGGTGGCACTGTGGCCCTCTTCCTGCCAAAACTGCTGACACAGATCACTTCTGCCTGCAGTGAGGGAGGAAGAGATCACACTGTGCTTGAGCCATGACTTGCCTGGTGTTGTCTCTGAGGGCAGACAGCAAGGTGACCATCTACCGTCAGCAAGGTGACCATCTACTCTGCCTCCTGGGGAGTTCTCAGCTCACGCGAGGGGGAATGCAATGAGATGGTATGGCAGCATCTCTCGGGCAGATGTTTATAAAAGAAAGAAGCTGAAGTTTTCCCTTCAACCTTGTATTTCTATAGGTTGTTTATGGTCAGGATGAGCCTGCATTTTTTTTTTCTCCCCCAGTGCTAAAGACTTACTCTGTGATTAACATGGGTGGAAGTGCAGAGAAGAAATAAGCTGCAGCCATCTGTGACAAATCTGACCCATAGCTCATACTGGAATAACTTTGACTGCAAAACTAATGACTTGAAATAAACTTACAGTCAATTTTGAATGAAAGGAGAAGGTAATATTTTCACAGCCTTTAAATAACGTTCAATTCCTCACTGCCCTAGAAGAGTTTCTCTGTTCGACATTCCCACACCCTGGGCTTATTGCCATCAAATCCATGATGCTCCTTAGCTAGAGACACACACAGATCAAAAAACACAGCAAAATAATCTAGGCAAATATTGCCTATGTAAAACCTTGTAATATTAAAATAGTTTTTTGGGTACAACACGAGTATTACTGCTTTTTACTTACGGCTCAAATGTGGCTTGAATAGGAAGGTGTAAAAGATGGAATGGGACACTAAGTGAGACAAATGTTCAAAAGCCTGACTGCCCAGACCTTCTCCTTACAGGAAGCACAATAAAAACACCAAAAGACCTTTCAAGGTAGTTTTATTAGAACAAGAAAACCATTAAAGAGGGGGAAAAAATCCCTCCCAATGAGAGAGCCAAAATAGAACAATTTTTAAACAAAACTGATTTGTGCCTAGAGATACTGCAAGGAAACCTCCTGTCACAGCCCATCCTTTCCTCCAGTTTGCTCTGTCACTTGCAATAACCTCCACACAGACCCTCAGGGGTGCTTAGGGTGCCTTTTTCTTCCTGTCTGCCTTGCTGTTTATCTGCCCCACAATCTTCTTTGTAGAGTCCTAACCCTTGCTGTTTCCCATTGCTCCCCTGTGCCTTGTGCTCAGCTCCTTCAGAATTTATGCATCCCCAGGGATACAAGTTCCCAGCTGCAGATAGGAAAACTTTGTATCTGTGCTGCAAAATGTATTTATGAAAAACCATTACGTTCCATCTCAGAAAACCTGAATTACACTGAAAACATGTGGTTTGCATCCTCAGCTCTCTGTTCATATACAAACGAGTCGTGTCTGGATCACTGAGAGCCCTGTGTAACACAGACATCATTTGTGAGGACTTAGCCCAAGACTCGTCAGCTCCATGCGTGGAGGGCAAGCACAGAGCTCCATTAATGCATATGCTGCCTTTTACATACCATCGTCACCACTGCATTTCTGAGAACACAACACCAGCTAGAGTTCAGTTATCAATATTCTCAAAAAATAAGAACTAAATATATTAAAAAGATATTCAACAGTAGGGATTTTAAAACTTACTTTTGGAAGGGACACGCAGATTGGATCGTACCACTTGTAATGAGTCTGCTTGAACTCGAAGTTCATAACTTTTTACACTTTCATAATCCAGAGACTTTTTAACTGAGATCACACCTGTTCTGTTATTAATAGCAAACACATCTGAAATCCAGCAAAAAAACAGAAGCAACCTTTTAAGACCTATAAACATTTTTTAGACAAAACATTTCTATGTCATGATGTCACTGTTCTCTGACACCATCCTCAGAAATTCATCCTCATCCCTCCCACCTCAGGATCCCATGCAAGCCCTCTTAGAAGCTGTCTTCAATGAGCACAGCAGCTGAGTCTGAACCTGGTACTGGAATAACCAACTTGAGGAAATGCTGGTAAGAGTAGACGACAAATGTCTGACTGCCACAAAGATGAGGATGGGAGGGGAGTTTTTCCACATCTCTCCAAACAACTTATAGTGTAATTTAGCTTAGGGATTTTGAGGTGGACCATGGAAAGTAACTGAGGAGGATGCAAACAGTAGGAAAGATGGTGTTGTTTTTTTTAATATCCTGCTCTAATCTAACACTTGTGGATACCGTATGGTAGAAGTCTTTAATGTCTTCAAAAAGATTTCTCAGTAAAACCAAATCCATTCCTATTTTCATTTCGATATGCCACAGATTCATATCATATGGCACTGATGTAAATTTTCACATCAGTGAAAATTTGTTTTTTAACTTTCATTGTATTCTGCTAACTAATTGGAGGAAGAGAAGTGAATTTGGCTAGGTTGTGAGAAAGGCCAGCAACAAGAATGAGCCAAGTTTCACAGTACAGGTCATAAGGTTGGATATTAGGAAGAACTTCTTTACTGAAAGGGTTGTTAGGCATTGGAATGGGCTGCCCAGGGAAGTGGTTGAGTCACCATCCCTGGAGGTCTTGAAAAGACGTTTAGATGTAGAGCTTAGGGATCTGGTTTAGTGGAGGACTTGTTAGTGTTAGGTCAGAGGTTGGACTCGGTGATCTTGGAGGTCTCTTCCAACCTAGATGATTCTGTGGTAAGTCAAGTCAGGGCCTCCTTCAAATCGTAATTCTGCTTTCTTCTGCAAGTTTAACAATTCCTTACTTCAAACCATCAGTTCAAAGAAACGGTCACACATATGCTTTTCTCTATCTAGGTGCTATAGACAGCACGCTGGAGTTAGTGTATATATATTTCCCCATGGAGAAGACACACATCAGAGAAGGATATAATTTTACAGCATTAATAAAGAGATGTATGGTGTAAGGGTACAAAACCTCCCAATACAGAAAGCTAAGTGCAAGCTTTATCTGAAGTAAATTTGCTACTTTTAAAAGAGCAAAGTCTTCTCCTGCACATGTATTTGTATATGGCTGATCTTGAGAGGTTTGACAACAGTAACAGGAACAGTCCCTCCTGCTTGTACAGTCAAGGTGGGATTACACTTCAGCAGCTTTATTTTTAATCACTATTTCTTGAAAACGTCAGGTGCATGTACTGTGCTCAGTATGCTCACTATGACCCAAGTATTAGTACTTACCTTCTTCATTTCCTGAAACAATTGAATATACAATAGTCTGGTTCAAGGCAGCTGCTGTTACAACAGCGACCACGGTTCCTTTTGGTGCGCTTTCACTCACTGGTGGGGGTCTGCAGAATGGAACAAAAGTATTTGGGTTATCTCCCTGTTGCCTGATCACCAGAGTACTGATGAACCTAATCTTCAGGTTAGCAGTTACATCCATCCATCACGCTGCCAAAGCAGGATGATCCTTGTCCTCTTCATACCCTCCAAACACTGAAAAATGATTGACTCATGTTGTATAAAAATAATGAGTTTCCTCCTGAAAACCAACAGTTACTTACCTCTCTCTCTCTCCTGTTGTTTAAATGCTATTTCCTTGGAAGATGCAGTAACACCTTGAGATGCTCTCTCCTCAAGGAAACCACAACTACTTCCAAATGAAAATGGAGGTTGTGCTAATGAATTTTAAAACAGCAGGTGTATTTCAGTTTTGTACTCATCTCCAGAATTTTGGACAGAATCTATGCCTTCCCTAGATTCAGGGGATATTTTATGCATCCCCTCTTTCATCCTCCTCCAGTATTCTTCCAATACTCCACCCCACACCACACTTTCCCATTCCACAGGCAGAAAGTTGGATTCCCAGTTTGCAATCCTAATTATTGAAACCAGATCTGCATATCTCCTTCACACACCAAGAGATCAAACAGTCTGCCTTTGATTACAGACTTCTTCATTAGGATGAACCACCACAAACCCAGCACAGGCCCTGTTTCTAACACCACTGGTCCTTACACCACCCATAAAATGTCAAAGGCAAACCATACCCATGACCCACAGGGCTGTGACGTACTCTTACTTCCCTTGTTGCAACTTCTTCCATTGCTTTATTTGCTTCTTTTGTTTTGATCACTGTAGAAGGCCCAGTCTTTCATAAACTAAACCATGGTGAGTTATCAATTCTTCTGAGGAGCCCTCGGCCTTCCAGTACACGAATAAAGAGGGAAAATACTTTTCCAAGCTGAACAACACTGTACTGAAACATGAGCCTTGATTCTTTTGCAGAGTAACACCATGGTAAGCTCACTTGTACCCGAATACACATGCACTGCAGTACATACACATGGCACATCACCCTGGCTCTGATTCTTCTGCCTCAAACATGCTATCAGCAGTAGAATTAAATTATTAAATTAATGCTTGCTATTTAATTGATTAAGCTACAAAACTAGTGTCACACAATGTTTATTAACATGCGCTTTACAAATTCAAACGTTAATCTTCGAGACAGAAAAAAAGGCTGTCAAATCTGAAAACATTTCAAGCTGTAGCTCTTTTGATGAAGTCAGAAATGCAGACCAGTGAGAAAAAAAGATCAATTTTATGTTGCATTACATATTCTTTTGTTTTCTTTCTCTTTTAAGGCACATGATTTGAAGAAAAACCTTACTGACTGTATATTAAAAACCTACATTTCATCTGAAGCACGCTTTCAGCCTATTCTTTTAATGCATATGGCCTTGTAACCTCCCCTCTGACACAGCTGAATTCAATGAATTGACAAATCAATATCAATTAGAAAGAGGCTTTTGTGTTTGCTATGAGAGGCCATAGAGACCACCACAGTAATGGCATTGATTTAATTTCCCTGATTTAACTAAGGTGATAAAGTTCAAAGGGAGCAATGCATCAGTGGAATTAAAACATACAGCTGGTCTCTTAACATTTTGCTGAAATGTAGAGAAGTGAAGCAGTAAAAGACAAAGGTATGCAACTGACAATATACTGTTCTTCATGCCGTACCACAAGCTCTAATAAGCATTCTTTGGGAATAAGCTCATTATTTTCCAATTTTTTAATGACTAAGATCTACAACAGTGATTTGTGCATGTGTGAGTAGTAAACATACCATTAGAAGCTGTTTTAGGCAACAGGCAAAGACATTTTGAGGGAATAATTTTGCATTACTGAATGTTAAAGGCTGGTTATTTTTGAGAGAAGACCTGACAGCAGCTAGGCAGCTTAATCCAGTCCAAGCCACCCAGACAAGGCTTAGAAACCAGTGGCAGTGAACAGGGATGATGCTGCTGGGGTGAGAGCACACGATGAGGATTCAGAGCCTCTGCAGGTATTTGTGTCTGATAATGCCTGCACACCTCGTTGAGCCTCTGAGCTCAGCTGCGAGCACAGTCACTACCCTGCCAGCTATGACTGCACGGGACCACAGGTCTCTGTCACTGTCACTTCTGTGGGGCTGGCTCCTCCGTGGGACTGGCACACCACTGCCCTCCAGTCTGATTCTGATCTATTTGAAACATTTTAAAGGAAACAGCCTCTTTCTGAGCTTCCAGCAAAACACATTCTCAAATACATGGTTTCTAATACCCCCTCCCCGCCCCTTACTTACTTGCACAGGCAGCCACGCACATGCAACATGCACTCCACATCGGAAGGCCCTGTGCATTAACATGACTTGCACACGAGAAATCTTTGGGTGAAATGAGGTAAAGAGCAATTAATGCACTCTTAGCTACCTCAGCAGCAACTCAGTCCACCCGTGGTCTTAATCTTTCATCCTGAACACGACTGGTCTTGATCTTTGATCCTTTGCACAACTGTCTTTTAACACTGGCAAAATAAATTTATTTCTGTACCAATGGTTCATTTTCTCACAGTATTTTTCTGTAACTGTCACAGCAATGTGCAATTTGGCCAATACTCGCTGTAATGCTTCACAGAAATAATAAATGCTGCTGTCTTGTTAGCATCCAGGATGGGATGGTCCCCAGGAGTGAGCCCAGCACTGGGGTGCAATGGAAACCCCGTAGGATCCCCAGCCTCGGTGCAAAGCCACCCCACCTCCCCAAGCCCTTCCTAAAAAACCGTGGTAGGAGAAGAGGGCCCCAAGGCAGCAAAGTAAAAAAAGGAACAGCTTCAACTGCTTTGTGCCATGCTGAGGTAAGGCTGGTATCCGGTGGCCTCTGATTTGGGAAAAATAACATGCTTTCAAATGGATCTAAAACTGACGTTCAGTAATACGCCTTCAGTCCTACTCTTTGGATTTAGCTCCCCCAAAGAAGTTTAAGAATCGCCTGTATTTCTCTCTTTGAGACCTCTACTGTATTGCTTGCTGCCTTCATGCCATAAACTGTTTGCCTCTCAAAAAAGACAAACAAAAAAAAAAAACCACAAGACAAAAAAGTTCATAACCTAGAAGAAAACCGGGATTAAAATAAATCCATTATTTAAACAGAAAAAAAAATACAAGTTATAAAAATGTAGTTATCTTTTCAATTGGTATATCTCAGTTATTCTAATCTTGCATCAGAGGGGGAAATGAAGACAGAATACATATTAAAAACACACTGGTAAGGAATAATTATTTTTAAACCCCAAAGCATAATTTTAACTTTTCCTCTTTTTTGCTTTTTCTTCTTTTGCTAAACAAGTCAAACTCTCATTCATTTTTCAATTTGTCTGCTATCCAATATGCTTTAAATTCACCATGAAATTTTTCTATCTCCAAAAGCATGAACATCAGATTTAATCAAAAATTAAATTTAAAACCAGCAAACCCAATAATAAATTGGAAAATTGGTTTAGCACTGAAGTTTAATAGCATGATGTATACGTACGCTGTACTGGACACTTCAGTCAACTGTTTGGTGGATTTTATTTTAGTTCACGGAGGCCCACCAGCACAGGCCAGAAGATAAGCATTTTTATTTTGTTTTTAATTACATTACTAAAATTCTCGACTTGATTAAAAATGTCATTTGGACCTCTCCTAGTAACATCACCTCCCTACCTTCTCTAACGTGACAGCTTCTTGAGATGTTTTGGCCTTAGCTACTTCTAATTCTCAGTGGCATTTTACCTGAAGCTTTCTAACTGAAACCTTTCTGAGCATTGTACCCACTCCTACACAGATTCTTTATCTTAATCCTCAAGTGAAGTGATTTCTTTTTTTCCATTTTTTTTTTGTCTATCTGATTATTTGCATTAAGGAGAAGATATGTAAGCCATTAATGTGTATATATATATATTTTTTTTCTGGAAAAAGGCTGAGTGTAGACAGAGCAATAGAAATTTTAAAATGAGGCAAGCTGACAGTGAAGTTATATGGAGACTAAAATAGCTAATAACAGATCTACAACAGAAACATTTAAATAGGCCTGACCGCAGTTGAGTTTTTAAAGACATGGAGAAAAAAAAAAAAAAAGTACACGTTTAACTGGTACAGTGAAGCAATAATTAAGGAAACAAATGGGAGAAGTATCGTGATGGCAGCTCTTCTAATGGTTTCACCATTAGACTACCTTGTTTCCTGCCCTGGCTCAAAAAAGCAAAGCATCTAACCATATTTTAGAGCAGTAATCGAATTCTCAGTTTCCAGTGTGCATAACTTTAATGATCTGAACAGTTTGACAGAGTCTGTAATTCTTTTTTTTTGGAAAAGATTACTTTGTTCTTCGCTTGATGCATTTTCCAAGCAGTGTATCTCCAAAGTGTGCTGAGAATGATCATGCGTTCCTCACTTTCTGTCTCAATTCTCAAATTGGTTCAAGACATTCTGACCTTTTCATGGTATTTATCTCTGAAACAGATGACAAGGGAGTTTGGACATTGTTAAAGTGAGCCCCTGTCACAACCCATTATCTTTTAAACCAAGTGTCAGATTTTATTCCCACGAACTCTCAGTCATCAGGCATTATGCATGTGTGTGATCCCACTGATCTTCATAAATGAAAGCTGAGGTCACGAAGACATAAATATTTCTGTCAGGATTACTACGAAAGCAAAAAAAGGAAAAAAAAAAATAAATCCCTGTCAAGCAGAATGTAGGACTCTCACATATGCAGATCTGCAGACAGATGGGTATGGACAGGATCAAATTCCAGGGCAAGGTTTATACTGCATTTCCGTCTACATTTCTATTCCGCGTTCCCATTCCTGGAGTGATTTACTTCCACATTTCATCTGACTGAATGTGGATTTGAAAACAGTCGTTCAGCCCTGACCTTCACCTACACCGGAAGCAGCAAGGCAGCTTCCCTGCATGAGCTGCACCCCGTGCTGCTTCTGGTGCAACCCGGGCGGCACGCAGCTGCATTCACCACACCGTATTGCATGGAGAAACACCAAGGGAGAGTTTCCTTCTCGTTCGGCATAAAGTAGTTGATTTCAGCAATTGCGAAGCAGTACGACTTAACTCAGCAAAACAGGACAAATGGGCGATCCTTCTACTGCACTGTAATCATCAAACTCCCTGGTTTTTCAGTGCAACCATGCTTCAGTATCTGCTGTAGAAACCATTTAATTTCCTGTATTTTCATAGCCACATGGTGAAGAGCGTTTTTGTATTTTTTATGACAGAACAAATCATTGCCTTGAAAACACTCCCAAGTAACACTGATTCCAAAGCTGCCACTGACACGCGAGGCAAATTAAAAATGCATGTGGGACGTGTCATCCCTCTAACTGCAGGTTCCCCCCACCCCAGAGATGCTACACTGAAAATGGTTCCTGTAGTACTTCATTCTTTGTCATGTCTTCCCTTTATAGAATGCAAATTCTGTAGTGGGAAATGTGGGATGAGCAGCTGTAAGACTTGGCCATCCTGGGAAAAGGGTTACCCAAATGGCTGCTCTAAATCCACCAGCATTACACAAAAAGCACCTGAGGGACAAAGCTAACATCCTTCACACTCCTGCTACAAGAGGGAAATGACCCTCCTGTGGTGTAGCTGAGCACTACTTAACATGGCATTGAGCTCAGTGAGGAGAGAGAAAGGAAAATATCAACCAACAGAAGCTTAAAAAAAATACAGCTCATGAGCAACCTGATGAAAAAATGACCAGATTTAAGGCAGAAGCTTACATCCTACCACTCTGACTGTTTTATTTTGGAAGCACCTTGATTCCCTGAATAAAGCCATTTTCCTTGACGGAAACAAGTTTTGACCTCTCAAGTACTCGGTTCTCAAAGCAATGTGTCAAAGACAAATAAGTAAATCACTAGGACCACAGCTTTGGAAATGTCACTGGTGTTCATGGGTTGGAGATTTCTTCTCTGTTGGTTTGAACAAAGGACTTTCTCTGCTGCTGTCCTGAATCCTGAAGAGAATTTATAAGAAGTTCTAAGAGATGTATAGATTAATTTGTTCCTCTCCCAGGAATAACTCATTTTTCTAAATACTCGTATTTCTTTCTTTAATCTGAAAGAAGTTGGGCCATATTTGTAGAACACTCGGGACAAGAAAAGCAAAGTTGCCTCAGACTTTGACAACAAGCTGTTGGAGAAGCTGTTGGAGAAGCTGTTCTGTGCCAAATGGCACTTTCTGGAAAGAGGTACAGAATTAGATCTCAAACACTAAATGCTACCCGTAGCCTCAATGCCTCTGTGCACGATTCTCCATACCCTAGTTCACCGTAACTGTTCCGTCTAAGCAGCAGGAGACCAGAGAACTGGGAGAAGCCTCTTGGAGTAACACTTCCAAGTGACTCCTGATAGGCACCTGCAATTTTGTTTAGTGAAACCCTACGATACGCGGCTATTTGCTTGGGTGGTACTTGCCGATGATGTAGGCAGATTTAATTAGGTGGAAAATATATCCTATCTTTGGCTGAGCAAGAGAGGTCCACATGTCACATAACCTCTCTCTTACACAGAATACATCTTCCCAGTAGTGTTGCACCTAGTAGAGAAGTACAGTGCCACACTACGTTTATATCTAGTAACACCCTCAATTTCTCAACTTCACAGATTTCCTCATAAATTGGAACCAAACTTCAGATTACTGTATAAGTGGGTGCATATTTTCAAACAGGACGGGGACTGATAACAGAGCACTATCAGAAACTAAAGGTTTCCAGTATTTTCCTTTTTCTGCTATTGAAATGGCTGAACACCTGTTTAATGTGCCCACAGGCAGAAATTAGGAACCAATTACACTGTTTTTGGTTAAAATTTCATTTCCTGCTACAGCAGCACGTCACTATTAGCAGTGACCTTCTAGTCGCAAAGAGGATGTGGTATTTATTAATTAACAAAACAAAAAGATACCAAGTCCCTTTGAACCCATTTTTAAAATTATTTTTACTTTTAAATGAGAATATACTCATAAGAGTATATTCAGGCTTGCAAAAAAAAATCTTTGTATTCATCTGAGGTTCACTTCACATCTGGTCTTCACTGTTCCATGGTGCTACTAATTATGATCTGTTAATTAAGAAATCAAAGTGCTGCCATTACCTGTTTGGAAGAAATGGAAACTTCTGGATCAATTACCTGTTTTAGGGTTCAGTCAAGAGGTGATCTGCGATGGAACTGTCAGGACAAGAGAAATTATAGCTTGGAAAAGGAGAGCTCAAAACAGCTCAATTTATTTTCCCGGGTACGTGATTTATTACCCAAGACATGGCTGTTTCACCAGCTCTAAGCAGAACGATATCAAAGTCAGCATTAAAAACTGTAAGAGACTGCAAACGGCCACAGCCGTTTCGGTCCATGCAGCAGAAAGCCTCGTGTGCTGCCTTCCCCTCCTTCGTCCCCTCGCCATGCCCGACTCCCCCAGGCCCTGGCTCACTCTGGCTGCCAGAGGCAGAGCGAGTGGCAGGTCAGGCCGTGTCCCCACACTGCTGCCCAGCATCCCGCATGCAGACTCTGGCGGCTGTGCCTCCCTCTGCTCTCAGCGCTCTGGAGATCCAGCTGAATCCAACTGCCAGCTGCCTGCAGGGAGGCGCAGCGACAAGAGCATCAGCAGCACGGTGTCCTTGCCCAGCAGCAAGAGTTCAGAGGTGATCTCAGTGGGCTCAGAGGTGATCTATCCACACACAAATAAATGTCCGCATGTTGTATGCCTTTGATGCTTTTTCATTTTGGCCTCTCCATCCTTTGTGTTTTTGCTGAACCAGCAAACAGTGCTTGGTTTTCAAAACATTTTACTTTGCAGGCAGTGCTGCCATCAGCTCTCTCCAAGTCATAATAACCAAGACAAGGGCAGACAAGGATCTGAGTACAGGAGGATCCACGTTCCTAATGTCGTTAAACCCTGCAGCTTCAGCACAAGCACCCCGGCCAGGAGCACAGCCTGCAGTACCAGCCAAGGTACCACAAAGACAGGCTGGCACCTACGGATGCAGTGGAGGGAGCTGGGGGAGTTGTGGTGCAGTGGTGCCTGCAGAGGACAGCCACGTGCAGCGAGCAGCAGGCCAAAATTTTATTTTTGGATTCTCCAAGATCTTGACTTCTCTTTGCTGTTGTTTTATATGCATTGCACGACAACACCTGGAAGTCTCAAGTGCAATTTACAATCCAAAGAAAAAAAGGTGGATGGGAAAAAAGGAGGGTAGTTAATTTGCTCCAAATTATGGAATAATGCAGTGGAAAAGCCAGTGGATAAAAGGTAAACCTTTTACTCGGCTGCTGCCTCCCGTGGAAGTTGCTTTAAGACATGGAAAGCAATCAATCAAACCCCTTCCTTAGGATGAACAGGGCTCGAGGCAGAAACCCTAACGCGCTGCTGCAGGGCTGCCAGAGCAACAGCTCAAGGCACGGTTGCATTTCCATCTCCCTATCTGCCTAATGCGGCTATGCCTTTGTGATCGTGCCATCTGGTCCCCTCTTCTCCTACCTCTCTGCATTTATTTCTAACTTGTAATACATCCTGCAACTCCACAGGCAGCTTTATTCCGTAAAACTGTTCGACTGTAACCTTTTTCTAAATACACAGAAATGAAGTTTGTAAAAGAGCTAGAAAAAAAGTGTTGGAATCATCCAGATTATGGCAATTACGCAAGCAAAGATCAATACTAATCCACTGCAAAACCACTAGTTTTCAATCCCTTCAAAATTCTAGTATCCACATCCAAAAGTTAATCATTTTGCAGACAAGCACCATTACTCTGAGCTGACATTTACCCTAAAGATACAGTAAGTCAACTAAAAAATAAGGCTTTTTGAAACCTGCCAGTTTCAGCTTGCATCACTGTCTGGAAACCAAAGAAATGCAGTCTGCAGTCTGACAATCCCTGAAAACCTTAGGAACTGAAACCAGTCTTGCTCCAAAATGTCAGAGAATCTCAGAACTGAATAAGAAAGTTTTGGGGTTGCTTTCGTTCAATTTCTCACACTGAAGAAAATGAGTAAGTGCTTTTGCCACCCTCAAAAGACTTTGAGAGGCTTTTACAATGGTGTGTATCTCAAAAAAAAATTACCAAGAATGGAGTAAGGCTATTTCTTTGGAAAGAGAAACCAGGCAATTCAGCTAATCCTATGAATTCGTGAGGAGAAGATAAGAGGGGTTATTCGGTTGTCATCTAAGGGTATTTTGGGGATATGAACAACTTTTCTTCAGGCTTCCTTTGCTGTAGGGAAATAAAGGTCCCATCTTCTAGGATACCACTGAAGCTCAAGGTAGCTTTGGGAAATGCGTGTTCGATTCCTTCCGCTGAAAGCAATGTAAACTCTGCCTGCACTCCTGCGATTTTGGGTCTCTACCCACAATTGTGCAAGCAAAGCCACTTTGCTGGTTACAGTGTGAGATGCAAGGTAGCTCTTCTACACTGCAGAGGGACCATGCCGTGCTCTGAGTATTCCTAGGGCTGTGCTCACGTGCTGGACTCTGCCCCACTGGTCTAACACTGCAGCTACTTTGTAGCCTCCCCAAATCAATGGACATCCTGGAGCACGCCACACTGCTTCAGGTAAAATTTATCACTAGGTAATATTCAAGAACAAGCTCCTTAAGGGTGAAGGTCATTTGAGAAAGCTATAAAAGAAAGTTATAAAAGTCAACAAATTGCATTACTAAGTGTGCACCTAGTAGTGGAGAGTCTCTTTAGCTGCTGCAGGCTGGATCATGAGGCTGGGTGAATTAGCTTTTGTAGTTTACCACAAACCTGGAATGTCTTGGAAAGCTCTCTGCATCATATTTCATGCCCTCTTATTAAATACAGCTACTGGACTAGCTTTCTCAATCCTAAATGAAAGGGTTTCTTCCTTTTCTCCCTCTCCTCATTAACTTGCTCCATACTTCCTGAATTGTGTAGCAGGACATCATACTGTACCCTGCAGCTTTCCACCTTTTCCTCCTTCCCTCTCCTCACAGTCAATGTCTATCATTGGCACAATGCTGGTTATCAGTTCCAGATATTTTCTCCTACTTGCCTTCTTCTATAACTACGATTTTACTTCACAAGCAACACACTAAAATATCATAGGAGAGTCTCCTTTAAAGATTTACGATGCTTTCCTGATGCTGACACCATTGTTACAGCCTATGCGCGGCAAACATCACCCAACAAAAGTTATCCTATGGATGAGGTTCTGCCCGTCGCCGGATCCATTTATCCAGATTTTTGGGCACTCCCTCGGAATGCCCTGCCTGCACAGGTTTCTGTGGCTTACGACAATCCCAGACGCTGCTTCCAAGCAGGGAGAGGGAAGGCTCGGGGCAGAAGCGGCTCCCAGCAGCACAGCTGGGACACGGCAGTGCTCTGTCACTCCACGCAGCCACCTGCTCTGTACCCCGCTGCTTCTTCTGACGGAAAGCAAGCCAATAACCAAAACTGAGTTCTGGACTACGCAACATTCAGAAAAACATGATGAAGCCTATTGCTACTTTTCCTGCCATCCGGCTGCCTTCAACACAGGTTTCTGTTAAAGCAGCGAGCAGTAATGCACTTACTGTAGAAAGATGCTGAGCCTGTTGCACATTAACAGCTATCCATATTGTGAGACGCTTGAACACTGATGCAGTTTTTGGATTTTTAATACCCACAACTGAATCAAATCTTTATCTCAGAGTGTTTTTTTTCACAGCTACACACATAGGACTTGTTTGTATTTTTCATGAACACAGTAACACAGAAGGTTAAGTATTACAGCAAAGCTTTAAATGTTGTTCAGATGGCAGAAATGCAGGCACTCACATGGTAACTAAAATTACAGAAAGAAGTGGAAACATTTTTATTTAAAGGTCTACCTTTTGTTACATTACCTAACTACACTTCATACATTTGAAGATATTCAATAAAATAATACAGGAAGTGGCAGGAATATACTCTTAAAAATCCTAAAGCAAAGAAATATCTTTTTTGCTATCATTAGATACTGAGTTTATCATTTTGCACTATTTTTTCTGATTTCATACCTCTGTTTCAATATTAAACGCAGAATTAGTACAGTGCTGGCAGTATTTTGCTCTTTTTAAGTTTCTTCAAAGCTCTAATACACTATCTTCCATTATCTTTATGGGATTGCTTCGCAATTCTAATACTCTAATCGTGAGGAAAAAGAATGCACATGGAGAATTTTAGTCTAGATCCCTTAAAAGAACAGAGCACGACCTTTCATTAGGGTCTAGTGAAGCCAGTAACACTACGCTTTATTTCTGCTTACTGATTTCCTACAGTACTTGGTTTTGAAATGAGATGCACAAAATCCATTTATATTCTGATACTGATTATAATGCTACATTTGATGCAAGAGCACATGCTGCAGCAAGGTTATAACTTCTTGATACACGGAGGCTGTGCACACTGATCCCATTATTTCATATCATCATACAAATTTCAGAAACTGTTTACGAACATTTTCACTGAAACAAAATTTAACAAACTCACCAGCCTGAGCACCATTATTTATTTATTTATTTATTTTGTTTTAAGAAAATAGGGTTCATTTATTTTAAATTATCAGTGTAAACTTTTGTCAAATCAAGACTGAGTAGTAGTAATAATCACCTGCACTTCTAATGTCAAAGGCCTAAAGCCTGAATTCCCCTCTTGTCCAACATGGATGGTGTACAGGACCAAAACATGCTCAAACTGACTGAAGAAAATAACCTGAAGCCCCGTTGATCCCAGCTATACCTTCAATGCATAAAACTTTTTGTTTATCCACACAACTGACTTTTTCAACAGCTTCTAAGAGGAGAGTTTATAACAAATCTCTCCTCACTGTTCTCACCCACAGCCCTCACCTTTTCAGTTGGAGACAACCTATTAGGATGGTAAAATTGCAGCACTATCTAGTAAGATCAGGGAATGGCTGGCTGCCAAAAAAAAGTGGCTAAGAGGAAGAAGCAACTCTGAAATATTTTGCTACCCCGACTTTGTCAAATTGGACTGCTGCAAAAAAGTCCTGCAAGCAATTTCACACAGTCATGCTTCTGAGGAACTCGAGCGTTGGCTCTTTCCTTAGAGCAGCATCAAATTCTGTTTCCTAATGAAGTGTTAACATCAGTAAATACGTTATCAGCTCTAAGCACATAACATTTTTGTTGCACTGGTTCAAACCTTATTTTTGTGACTTATTTTCTTCTGTGAGTCAAGGCAGACAATTGAAGGAACAGAAGTTGAGGTATTTGCAGAGGAAGTGCTTCCACGCTGTCTTTTCATAACCAACATGCATCAGATTGGCATTCAAAGAGGAATTTATTTCAACTTAAAAAATAACAGTTGTTATGTGAATGAATAAATGCTTTACCTGTATTCATCCTGCGTAAATCGAGGAATTACTGAAGGCTGCAGTACAGCAATTTCTACAGTAGTGGTGTTGGACTTCACAGGATCTCCATCATCATATGCAATGACCACTAGCTGTAAGTAGTACAGAAAGTCATTTTTAGTAGAGGTGAGAGCATTATGTTGACTTGCAATAGTACTTTTTGTTGTATTTTCAGGGTCTAACAAGTCAGATGAGATCTTCTTTCACTGCAAATCATACACTGTGTAAGAACAAAGCAGAGGAAAAGGGTGACAGCCATCTGCAGGTTGAACCATACGCTAGAAAATTTACAGAAACACAGTAAAATGGAACCGGAATTCCATAGCCTTCTACAAATACATCTCAAAAAAATGCTGGCAGCTTCAAGAATATAACTTATATTTTTCATGGGATTCCCTTTGCATCTTTTCAAAGACTCTCCTTACACAAATCCATTATAACTCTTTAAAAGGTATAGTTCAGTTCTACATTTAAGCACTGGAGCACTTATTATCAGAAATATGCCTGCAACTCCCCCCAAAAAACAAACGAAAAAAGTGCTGGGTAAGACTCTGTGCTGCTGACAGACATTAAAACTGAGGTCCAATATCAAAACAAGTTTTACTACATTAATTAGAAACTGGAAATAAATTAGCAGTGCCCCAAGTTCCAAGTTCCTAAAAGAGAGACAGCATTTCAATGCTACTCAAGCTCATCATACTGCTTGACATGACTCTCAAAAAGTGGAAAATGGTGGACAGTTTTACTTCCTTATAACTAAAAAGTAATATAAACCTCTCTTTGACCCTCAATTCAGAAAAAAATAACTGAAAGGCAAGAAGAAACGAAACACACCTGAATGAAGATACATGGTTGGCAGCTTCCAAGTAGGAAAATTACATATAAACCTCCATGTATTGTAAGATACATTTTTTTTTGGTTTACTGACAAGCTTCAATCTTCAATTACTTCCTCCATTCATGGATTTAAGAAGGGAGACCTTGATTTTGATTGAAATCATAACTTACTCCAGATTAACTACACTTGAGACTCTTCAGTACCAGTAACAACACAACAGTAATTTGTCTCCTTAAAGCTAGTGTTTTTACATTACAGCACTTGTGAATGCAAGTCCCCAACTACCCAAACCGTGCAGTAACTTTCTTTACAAGATATATTACCATTCTTACTCTTTTTCCCCCTAAAATTGCTATGCTGACAGCTCTGTTGAAAACAAAAACATTAGCAATGTTAACTTCCAAAAGCAGGTTTCCTTCAGCTGCTTCCCCCCTTTTTTTCCCCATCATAAGAGTAGCAATCGTATCCATCCAAGATCCTTCTGAAATGAATAAGGCCAGGAAACATGTAACAAGAAGAAATTCAGAAACTGAAGAAACAAACAAAATAAGAATTTTACATCTTTCTATGAAATATAAAGCATAAGAGAGAAACCTGTGTAGAAGGAGTACTACTAAATGTGAGTAACATTTTTACTGAGAATACACAACCATATGGGTTTTACCTTAAACACTGTACTTGGCTCTTCATTTAGGTTTACCCGGGTCACTACACGCCCTGAAGTTTCCTCCACGTCAAAAATGCTGGCACTGTAAGGAAACTGGACAACATCTACTTTGTATCGGACTCGACTTGCTGGTGTGCCCTGGAAGTCAGAAATAAAGCAAATTTCATATTACTTATATATTCATATTCTTTTTACTCACCTCTTTAAGTTATTAAAGATTTAAAATGCAACATCGCTCAGCAGACCATCAGAAAGAACTTGCAGCTTGCCTTCCTCGGAACTGGGTTTGTCACCGAGCACCCCTCCCACAACGTATCTTAGAAACATCTGAGAGATCCACTAAGACAAATTATCAGAGGTTTGGAAAGAAGCAAGCTTGAAAAAAAATCTTCAGGTTGAAGAAGATATATACATATAGACAGAAGTGGTGGTCTGTTTGATAATTCATTTATTTTTGTAATACCAGAAGGACATCACTTAAGGTTGGTTAACATACTTTTAAACAGTATTTTGACATCTGAATTTAAAAGTCTCCTCTTGTGCTAGTTCAGGAAACTCTGAATATTCCAAAAATGCAAATACTATTCAGCTTCTTCTGAAAGCTGGAGTCTTGTTACTGAAGGTGGGAAGATCCACATGTTGTATTTCTGAAAAATTACTGCAGTTGTGAACATCGGACGCTCCAGCCTACATGACATTCACTAACTTTTTTTTAGGAGACAAAATGCAAACAGTGCACGGTTGCTTGGGTAAACCCACCACAGCCTGAACGGACCGTCTCATGTCCACGTCAAACAGCAATATCTGTAGGTTTGACTTGACTCACCAAAGCTGAGTGTTGAAGAACTGATACCCTTCCAAATCCTCACCTCCAACAGCTAAAGCACAGCAATTATATGGCCTGCAGCTTCCAACACATGCTCTCTGTGGCCGAACAGTACAGCACCAGCAATTTTGGAACTACCACCATTCCCTCCATGCTCTCCTAGTTTGTGGGGAGAACCTGAAAGGGTCACGAGGAAATGCTTCTGGGAAGTGAGGGGACACTGTGGCCCCTGCCACCTCTAACAGAGGGCTTCTGCCTCTCACCATTAGACATCGCCGCTAGTTCTAAGCACAACCTCAGAAAACAAATAAGGAGAAGGCATTTATCCGAGCACTGGTAATGGAAAAAGCTCTTTTGCAAATAGATTTTAAGTAGCCTTGTAACAAAATATTCAACCCCCTTTTTTAATGACAAGAACAAGAACAGGCAGCCTGTGCATCTGTGCATGTCTCACAAACTGTCTGCATCCATACACACTCAAGAATACCAAAATTAAAAAGGGAATCAGAAGATGCATTGCCAGAAGGGTGTAATAGATGAGTTTTTCAGATCAGTAATTCAATGTTTGCTAATAGGGGGGCTATTTACCCGATTTAACTATTTTAACATTAGATGTCTGAATAATTAACACTTATTCTGAAAAATGAAGTTTCTTGATGTATCCATCACATTTCCAGTGATCTCATTCCAGCTGTCACCCTCCCAAGGACCTTTAGCACACAAAATAACCATGCCTGTAAGTACAGCTTACGAGGCAGCTGGCTGCCACATCAGAGAGACAGGAGAGCTCTGGCAGCCTGTGCTGACCCGTGTGACCTACCAAGTCCCCCAAAAAACAAAACGGCTGACAAATCTTGTCCCTGGGATCTCCACAGTCATGCTCTTCCCCTTCTTGAGCAGGACAGAGGAAGGCACAAGGATGGATCAGAGGGCTGGAGCACCTCCGCTATAAAGGCAGGCTGAGGGAGTTGGGGTGTTCAGGCTGAAGAAGAGAAGGCTCCGGAGTATCCTCATTGCAGCTTCTCAATACCTGAAGGGGGCTTATAATAAAGATGGAGAGTGACTTGTTGCTTGGGCAGATAATGACAGGACAAGAGGGAACGGCTTTAAACTAAGAGGGGAGATTTAGGTTAGGAGGAAATTCTTCCCTCAGAGGGTGGTGACACACTGGCACTGGTTGCCCAGGGAAGCTGTGGATGCCCCGTTCCTGGAGGTGTTCAGGACCAGGTTAGATGAGGCCCTGGGCAAACCTGATCTAGTGGGTGGCGTCCCTGCCCATGGAAGGGGGTTGGAACCAGATGGTCTTTGAGGTCCCTTCCAACCTGAGCCGTTCCATGATTCTCACACCTGTCAGCGTGGAGGGCAGAGCCAAGATCAAGGGATGACTTGCCACGGTTCTCTTCAAGGGGCCTGGAAACCTTGTAGAGACCTCCTGACCTTCAGGCTACATGCTCCGCTCCCAGAACGCCTCCTTCCCTGGCAGTGCTGCCCGCATTATCTCTGTCTTGATCATCTCTCCCACAGCCTCTCTCATGCTCCTGTAGCACTGAAACTGTTCTGAGTCATGTTTTCAATTACACCAGGAAAATTTTTCCATTGCAGCCATTCCCGTTAATCTTCAATACAAACATATCTCCTTCACTCCAACACTGTAAGTCAGAATTTATTAATGACCTACTTTGTATGTATGCATCCTTGTTTTTTTCACTGTTTTTGACTCAGTGGGGTGAGTAAGAAGAGGCAAATTATGTCACGTGCAGTTTTTTGTGGCTAAAAGGTATGATAACACTGGTACAACGGTATCACCAGCTGCTGATCCAGAGGAGAGATCCCTCGTAGCACCCCAGGCTCTGCTGCAACAACCATGTTCCCACACATCCCCGGAGGATCGTCTCTGGTGTCAGCAGGCTGGTGCCTGGCACACATCTAACTTCAGAGGGGCAGATACTAACAGGGGTCACCTAACCTCTTGGGAGGTTGTATCTGCCTCCCCCTAGATGGGCTGCACCACCCACAGGCTACAGAGGATGGCTGGGAGACACCTCAATTTTAACAGACTACTTTCTGTAGTAGAGCAAGTGCCCTTTCACCAGTATTGATACTATTTCACTAGTAGTTTGTGTGTTTTCAAAGATTAAAAGGTGACAAAGCAGCAGTTTCCTAAAGCACTGGAAGCCACTAGGAGTAAAAACTATGTGCTAAATAGAAGAAAAGGCATCAAACAAGGTGTTTAAAGCAAAGGAAGTTTTTGTTTTGTTTTGTTTTTGTTTTTGTTTTTGTTTTGTGTGTGTGTGTGTGTGTGTTGTGTGTGTGTATATATATTTATTTATTTTGCACACTGATTTCTGAATAACTATTTGTCCATCTGTGTTACCTGGGTCACTTCACAAAAATGAGTAGATTCAGAGAAGCACATCGAAACTCAGGTCCTACTGTTGGTACGACTGCGGTTGATAAACTCCTCTGAGTCTGGACCTCAGACTTGGTTGTGATCTTTACATTGCATTTAGACAGACAAAACATCCAAAGCCAACAGTTTCATTAACTGAGAATTGGTAATTTTCAACTGCATTCAATACTGTGGTATAAAAGAGCTTTGCTGTTCTTGACAATATATTCCCTGTATCATGTCAGCTCCTAACTGTAAGGAAACACGGAGGTTACTTTTGTAACCTGTAACAGAAACATTTGCAAAGTGGTTCAGACTCAGTAAATAACACCGACATTTTGTTGATACAACAGAAGAGCACTGAAACGCTCAGTCAAAACACATGCTCTGAACTGTAAACGTTACTGGGATAAGTATTTATATCATGCTAATGCATGCTACAGAGCTGTACAGTGTTGCATCAGATTTTGCCAACTTCTGATGAGCGGTAGGACTATTCAAATAAACCATACTTACATGTAAATGCAAACAAGCCATAACATGAGAAAAGTGACACTTGAACAAAGAATATTCATTTGCATTAAAAATCATACGTACCATGTAAGAATTTAATTGGAGGTATCAGTGGTACTGATGTCAAAACAGTAAGAATACTTTCATCTAGTAATAAAAGAGGACATCAGAGAGCAAGGCAGCCAGGCCATCTCAGCCTGTTTTCCCATAAAAACCTGGGCAGGTAACACTTTGCATGTAAAGAAAAGTGAGACAGGGCTGGATGAAACTCGGAGAGAGTTTCAGAGAGTTTCTAGGGAGCCTTGGCACTCCTCCGGGTGTTTTTAACTGCAGCAGTGATGAAGGCCATTGCCTCTTGAAGCCCTCCAGGGAAATCCAGCCTGGCCCAGGTTGGGTGTATTAGCAAGTCCAGTGCTCCCGTGCCACTCGCAAGCTAGCACCTCTAATAATTCAGAACTGGGTCTGCCAGATGTGCTCTGGTGTTCCATGGAGTAATTTATGAAAACCATGTTAGCTGTTAATAGTATTTTACATGACCATGCACATTATACATGTAAAAATCCTTGAAAACATTAGAAATTTCAGAGATCATAGCATAACAGATGGTTATACAACTTCTGTCCTGACGTTCTTCTTCACCATTACAATTAAGAAAAAATTACCTGCTAAGATCCACTCTGTTTGGCTACAGAGTAATGGTCCTCACATTTGCTTGCAAGACTAGAAGCTATCATTATCATTAAACATGCACACACTAGGTAATTTGTTATTAAATAAAGAAAAATCTCATCATGTTATTGCTCCTGATATGACTATCAAGAACACTTTTCTCCTGTCATTTCTGAAAATAACAAAATGGGGATTTATTTTTTATTTACTATATTTTGGCACCAATGTAATTAGAAAAATCTCATGAGAAATTTTCCAGGGAAATCCATTTAGAAGCAAGTTTCAATTATCTCAAGTATTAATCATCTTTCGTTTCTTTTTAAAATTAATTTAGATGCATTCCTATGTCTACAGCAAAACTCAAATATAAGATTATATTGCCAAATAAATTATACTCTCAAATAAACCATAAAGAAAGGATTTTAGCTGGCAGGAACCACGCTCATTCTCTTGAACCAGAACTTTTATCCTAGAAGTCCAAGACTAATAGCAAACTCATCCAGCTCCAATTATGATATCATTGCTGCATAATTCCTCAAGTTTCCATTTTCTCTGGGGAAACTCCATGGGAATGGCACGAAAACATCCCCAGCATTTACATTAGATGATCAGGCTGCATGTGGAGATCCTGGACAAAGAGGCCATGCAGAGTGCACATGTGCACTACCACGATAACTCTCAACAGGCACAGAGAGGTTGCAGAGGAATTGTAATGCAATAGAGCCATGGAAATGGCATGAGTATAGTAACAGTAAAGTCTTCTGTATGTGTTCACTTATATTTCTGAAAGTCATTCAAAATGAAGCTAGGAATCCTTACTCCCACTACGCAAAAGGGTAACCGAGGTACAAACCAGAAACATGAAGCCCAGGAAAGTGAGGAAAAAAGAGCATTTCACTTCTACCTGCACTCTACTCACGATGATCCCAGATGTGCATCTGCGTTAATGACTGGGATTTTACCCCATGTACTAGGATGGAATGCTAGTATAAAAAATAAAGGCAGACTTATTCATCGAGTCCCTTTGTACTCAATGCCACTTTCTGACTGAAGTCAGAAAACTTCTACAGCTACCGTAGATATAATGTGAAGCAAGTAAGGTTAAATAAATGGTCTCCATTCATTTCCATTCAGAGATTTTAACAGAAATCTGAATGATTTACAGCATAAAGAGTTCACTAAGGCAAATTTTGTAAAGTTAGTTCTGTGAAAAAAAACTGGAAAGTGATGCTCAAGACAAAATGTACAGATGGCTGCAAGGGTTCTTTGTAACAAACCAACACAGGGCAGTTACCATTAAAGATGGCCAGTCCACAGGGTGAGCAATTGACTTAGGTGGGTCTCCTACCAACTATGGATTGTTAACTCACACGTATTTACTCTCTCATTTACCAGTCATTACCATTTTATAATTTTATATAAGCTCTAAAATTTGAATTATTTTATTCTTTAGTATATAGCTCAATGAAAGAGTCTGCAAGTCTGGATTAATTCTGGAAATTCTGAATTAATAACAAGCTGAACACAAAAAGAGTATAAACTTTTAAAGCCACAAGATAAAATTCCTTTAAGAGCATACTAATCTTGCAGCATGTTTCCCTTATGCTTATTTCCAGCAGACACTATGATATTCAACAGTAATAGTTTATAAAAGATCAAGCCCTGGACTATCTGAAAATTATTTTATCTCTAATTAAGTATCTGTTAAATCTCTAATTAAATATCTGTTAGCATCGCACTTTCAGTGGGTGCTGTAAAACAATAAGGACAATTGCTCTCAATCTGACAAAATAGCTCCACTGATCACAAACTTTACAAGGTGCTATGAGACTGGGTAAACCATTAAACTGGATGTTCTGGAGCTCTGGAAGCAGACTGGTCATTAAAATTAGCATTCTGCATCTGTTTCTATTGACATTTCAAATCAACAAAATCAGAATATGCAGGGGAATTGCCCATGAAAGAGATATTCCAGCTTTTACAGTGATGGCCCAGGTAAAAAAGGCCTATACAGGAAAAGCACGCACCTCGTGATATATCAGTCCTGGAAATATTCACCTCCTGATAATTAAACCAAGCACCTATCACATAGCTCAAGCTGCTCTCCTTTTGCAATATTTGGAGAGTTAAGCTCCTTGAGAAAATGATTATAATCATCTGGCGTCTTTCATCACCATAACACTTCAATAAAGCATAAACTAATCACAATGAAAAAAACTCTTTTTCTCCCCAGGGGTGATCTCAGGTGTCCTTGAACAGCTAACTTTGGTATGTGCACGGCCATCTGTACTGACCATAGTGCCTTTGACAAACAAAAAGGACAAGCTTACTGCAACCAACATTCAAATCCCTCCACGTGCAATTATCTCCTTAAAACACCTTTGGTACGTAACTGGAAATAAAACAGCTTTAAAGACCTTTCTCACCACCAAAACCTTCCTTCTCAATCAGGTTTAACCCCTAAAGTTTCAAGGCAAGCCACTGCTCTGCTGTCATTCCACAGAGCCAAGTCCTTTTTGCTTTCCCCTCTCTTGCTCCTGAACAGATTGTCCCATGCCATTCTAAGTCAAACTATTCATTAGTGTGTGTAGGAAACAAAGATACCCTGTGACGATGTAGAGCATGGCTTAGCATTTATTTTTGGTTTAAGTCACATCAAAACTCAACGTGCAAGGAAGGAATAGAAGTAAGAGTTAGACTGTTTAAAAGCAGTTTCAGCCGTGTCTCTGTTCAGCTGCCAAGGGTGACTTACCCAGATGGCCCAAGCATTGTCTAGACACCAATTCCACACATTTTGGCTGCCACCCCTGAAGCATTTTAAGAAGCTGTGTCTTGTGCTGGCCACTCATCATTCCTTGAGAGCTAAGCTCTCAGACTGAGCACTGAGAGCAGTATTATTACAAACAGGGGAACTGAAAGCAGTCCTGAGGACTCACCAGCATCTGATAGCATCGAGCAACGTAGGATAGAGGGCTTTATGCATCTGTTACAGCCCTGACGTACGCTTCAGATCTCACCAGCTATAAAAGGTCATCTACCTGCCCAAAGAACAGATGTTTGCTAGCTCGGCATACTGAAGACTGTGCTGATAAAATTCAGAAGTGTTGATGAGAGACTCAGACACCGGCTTCATCTAAGCCTTGGGGTCTGCAGGTATCTCTCACTAAAAAGATTGGAAAACATCTCTGGGTGAAACCAAAGCTGTGTACATTTGTGTTATCTAAAGCAAAGCAGGGCATACAGATGCTAGTTCAAAATTTTACATTTGATTAAATATAATTGTGGCTAAGCATGAGGAGCTCTCTCAGAAACTCCAGTAACTGGGCATCCTTCTCCCTCACCACCCCTTAGTCCACACTAACGTGCCCCAAAGCAAATGTCTGATTATCATCTGTACAAGGACTCACTTACTCCTTTCTGTCTCCATTGATGGAATTTTCTTTATTACCTTGCAGCCTTAGACTCTTACTTCTCTTTTACGCTCTTTTATGCTCAGCTATGCCTGGAACTCCAGGCTTTTTTTTTTTTTTCCCCCCACTGGTGGTCTCAGATCTTGGTTTTATTTTCATTCCCTGTTTTACAGATAATCCTTTTTTTTTTTTTTTTTTTTTTTCCTGTAGGATATTATCATATCTACTTTAGTTGCATGAAGCATTTATTTGGCACATCCAGTAGAGATGTCTGTGTTTTCCAGCCACACAAATAGTTCTGGACCTCACAGGATACCTGCTTGCACTATTATTCGCTTTTGACTTCATCCTTTGGTCAGATCACTGTTTTCAAAACAGGATTCGGTTGGGAAATTAAATTCTAATAGTCAATGGAGTTCTTACAGGAACAAAGAACACTGTTTAACAGTGGAAAAATCGTGTCTCTTACTTAGTCCTTTAGTTCCAGATGGACAACCATTCTGGAAGGAAAGCTCAAGATGACACATGAGAGAAATCCTGCATGCAACTGTCTGCTCTGTCCTGACACAGAGGTGTCACCCCCCCAACCCTATTTACACAGAGGCTGGGATGCTTCCCCCATCTGCTTCTTCACAGTTAGCCCCCCACACAAAGGGGAAAGCTTCCTGCAAGTGGTCTGAAAGTGTTTTAAAGTTCAAGATTTGTATTTTAGTAAGGTTTACCAGTTATTTAGAAAGAACTGAAGATGTACTCAAGCTTCTCCTCAGCAGTCGTGCCACCAGGGCTCTGCTCTACTACAACTCCCTATGCCTCCCTTGGCCTGCTTTTGTTGCTTTATGCATTTTGTTACCCATTACCTGTACACGTGTCAGGAATTAGAGGAAAGCTGGTCTGGGAAACACTGTGTGAGCAACAATAGGATGTATGAAGTAACTTGAAAGATCACATACCATAAACTGTTTAAAACTGGAGAAAAATATATTATGGATCATTCCGACAAACAGACGGACATAAGTCATTCTAACATGCTTCCTGAAACGTATGTGAAACCAAATGTACCAGATTTCAACGAGCTGAGTAGTAATTCAGATTAAGGGTTTTTATTGCAAGCATGAAAAGTAACTTCTTAAAAATAGTTTATATTCTCAGTTGCCACACACACACACAAAGCGAATTCAAACTGGAAAAGGAAAGAAAGGAGAAAATGGTTAGAACTGAAACTGGCATTTGCTCAAGAAAACCCTTCAAATCCTATTCTATCTTTCAGAGAAAAGCACAGGTTTCTATGTTTTAATTGACATTTCACTAGGGCACTGAAGGAATAACTATCAGAGATCTCTCATGCCTTCAGGCCAAGAGTTCTTTGATCACTTTGAAATCCAAAGGTTAAAATGAAAACATAATGAGGTTTCTACTTGGGAACGTTTGAATCTAGCACAGGTGATTTTTGTATTAAATGAGCACTTAGTAGTAGTAATCAGAAATCGATGTTTGTTGTGACCAAACCAATCTTATTATCGACACTTGCATTCTGCTGCTGGCTTAATGTTACAGGGATCAGGTTTATATGCTTCAGTTAAGAAAATTACACAATTTCAATGCAACAGTTGATTTTGAAGACTTCAAAATCTTCACATTGTTACCTCCATTAATGCCTATTATAATGGTAATAAGTAGGATCCAGCATTCAGTGATTTTGATTTCTCTCATGTATGTGCATCAATTTCTCTACAGAAATACAAGCAATCCTCACATCTTTCAAATACAAAGCACTCAAAATCAGAAAAAAAAAATCCATATAAATATGTGAGGAAATCACAAGAAAGGAATTTGGGAGGCATAAGTGTTTTAGTCTGGTTTAATATTCTCCCATTCTCATGCTACCTAAGGATGGCCATTATTACCCACTGTAAGAGTGGGGAAGCTTACTCATGATCAATTTCTACATTTATCTGTCGATCTGACAGAGTTAGAGATGTTAGAAATGGAGAGACTGCAGAAGGATAAAGGGCTAAACATAATTCTATGTAAAAAATCTGTTGGCAGTTTGATGTTGTAGGATTATTATTTTTTGTTTTGTTTGTTTTTTAGATGAGAAAGTGACATAACTTTGCATTATAAAATGCAGATTCCACAGAACTAAGAAAGGTTGCAAATACATTATTAATCAGTTAGAGACTGTTCTGTTTCATCAACTTTGTTTCATCAACTTTGTTTCATCAACTATCTTATTCTTTAAAGTTTAGACACATTAACCTAGGGAATCACAAAATGAAGATTATATCAGAATGGGCAAATGCTTCACTGAGACCAAAATAATCTTATTGTAAGGCAACAGATAATATTAAATAAAATCTGCATAGAAAATCAAGTTAAAAACTCTAGCAGCAATGAAAAAAAAATTGCACTTTCAACAGTCATGGAAAGAAAGTTTTCCCCCCTCTCCATTGGCAGATCACTCTAAAGCAGCTCCACTTGTGATACGGGCAGTGTTTCCTGTTGAATTATTTGCTGCTAACTGCTGAGGATGAAAGCTCTTTAATGAAAACAGAGTTTCCTACCTGCCTGGTTTCCAACTCATTCCTAGGGAGAGCAACAGAGAATTTTCTCCAGCTAACACTCATCCGCTGAACTCCCTGAAATGCTGAATGCAATTCAGACTCGTATTTATGAAGGCAAAGCTTACTAATTTGATGGTAGTCCTACGGTAACAGAGTGCATTATTATTCAGGAAGAAATGTTGGCAAAGTAAGGTAATACCTTTGTGCCATAGCGTAAGCATAAACCCTGCTGGCTTCTAATGCCACTCTGCACCCATGTTACTGCACCAAATATATGGAAGAACAAGACATATATGAAACGTGCCAGTAAAAAAAACATTCAGAAAGTAGAATCAAAGCTTAGTTTAGATCACTTAGTTACAGGATATTATCTTAAATCAATTTAAAATTATTTCCCAGCAAATAAAATCTGAGCCATCAACTCTAATTTTCACTTCAAGTTTCAGTTTTAAACAATGACTAAGATGATGGTGGACACCTTGGCCTGGAGATCCCCAAGGAACAGCGAAAAAAATCAGAGAAAAGTACCGTAGTTCCACAGAGCAAAAAGGGAGCAAAAGGTGCAGCAGGAGTATACACAAGACACAAAAATATAAACACTTACTAAACTCTGTGAATAGCTAGAGTGGGAATTTCTACTCCGTAGATTTCTACAAGGCTACTAGAGATACTTCCCTTCGCTTACGCATAAAGGTTACAATCCAAAATGTAACTGGGTGATGTAGGTGCAACTGCAGTGCCTAAAGCAAAACTAAGATCCTCAAAACCCCAGCTTCATCATGCATGTGCATGATCTTCATGGGTGCTGAGGCTTGTTACCTTCACAGCAGCGTCATGGCCTGGAAGACTACTTCCATGGAGAAATTAATGCTTCCTTCTCTTAATATTCCCCTGGAAATTGCTCAACACTGGCCATTTAAGACACAGCTCACATTTCGTCTACTGCTGAAATAATGTGTATGTCCTCTGCTGCTGCATTTCTCAAGTACACTGTAAAACTATTGATAACAATTGCTATCTGTGACCTACATGTTGATATCATATTCTTATATGTGTTTTAGACAAACAATAGTCCAGATCTTCAGCAAATAGTAACTACGTTAATATCTCCAGGTTCAGTAATATACAGCTGATAGACATCACCTGCAGTGAATTTACTTACCATTGTGCTAGGACTTTTTACAAAGGGATAGCATGACTGTCCTTACAGAAACACTGCTTCAGCATTTCTGTCCTTGAGTGGCAAATAAAGTACTATGAAACATATTTAGCTAAGCTACAGTTGATTTGTGTCAAAGCACTGCCATCATCTTTTAATGTGCATGGCACATTCATTCTGAACACTTCTCCCTGAGGATAACTCTCCTTAATATGCCAAACACTAACAATTAAAAATTAAACCTGACTGGCAGAACATCTTGGGCTTTTATTGTCCTCAGTGTATCATCTGGTCACCGATGTTCATCAACCTCTGATTACAAAAATTGATATTACCCTTCAGAATAGCTAACAAGTCAAAAATATGTGTTCAGTTCTGTCAATCAAGTGCTTCACTGGGGAACAGTGATAAAAGTCAGTGGCAAAAATAAACTTTATCCCCAAAACAACACCGGTCTGTTCAAATACTACATATCCAATAAGGCCAGCTGGTGGGCTGTGCAGTTCCCCATGACCCTATGATGTCTCAGACTAGGAATGCACAGTGACTGCAAATCAAGAAGGTAACAATCTTAAAAAGCTGTATTTTGTTTCCCTGTTAAGCTGCACAACTGTACAAAAGACAGCCATGATATCCGTTCTTTCCTATTTCTGTAATTCATCTGACACTGGGAAGTTGAATGAAGTGGTTTTCAAACCTCTTCCTGTCAGAAAGAAGCTGTATCACTGATGTGCCAGCTTCAGAAACCATCGTTTTACAAAAAGGCTGACAAAAAATGTATGAGTTACTGCTCTGTGAAACTCATAATAATCACCTTTGTTGTTGAGAGAGTTAGGTCGCTTATGAGGGTTAAATATGTCTCCCTCTTGGGTGCAGAGCATTAATAGAACCTTTTTGCTTACCGGAGGATCTTGATCCTCAGCTGAAACAGTAGTGATAACGGTGCCCTTGACTGCATCAGGAGCAACCATTCCCCTGTAGAGCTTTTTGCTAAATACCGGCGAGTAATCGTTCATATCCTGCAAAACATAATTAAGAGTTTAGTGCTGAGGTTTAAACGAAAGTATAGACACATTCACAACCGATCTTTCAAATTCTACCCAATCACTCCCTCTTAATTAGGAAACCTATTTGCCATTCAGAGTCCCTCTTGGCTCTCAATTGCATTACCACCAAACAAAACCAGCACAGAAGGGGAAGATGCCAAAGTTTCAAAACAACATATTCATATGGGACAGACCAACAGAGTGGAATTCTGCAGAAAAACACAGTCTCACAAGTAAACAAAGCAGAGATTTCCATGACAGCTGTTTCTCAAGCAGTGGGCCACAACGCGGCTTTCCTAATGTTCTAAAATGAATGTGCTTGCTGTTGCTTGACAGTGTTTGTTACCTCTAATATGCAATAAATGAGGGGAAAACATAACATCAGATTAATATCAACACTTCACAAGAGCCCTATACATTGTTCTGCAGACAGATGCGTATGCTGTGAAAAACCAGCTTCAAAGGCCTGGGTTAAGCCCAGTGCCATTGTCACAATAACACGTGTGCACGCACCTAAGTATACCTTGGCACCTATGGACGTGCACGCAGCTGTGTGTGTGCATACATTCATGGGTGCATCCATGTGTGAAAGAGAACCCCACCAGGCTGGGTGGGACTGGGGGGACCTGCAGCCCGCACGCGCTGCACCAGCTCGCACCAAGGTAGATGCGAGCAGAAAGATACATGCTGCTCTCACCGATGTGTTCACCCCACGCATCAGGAGCTGTGGAAATTCAGAAACTCAGCCACCTTCACTGGCTGTTCCAGAAACTCATTCATTGTTCCCACCTTAAGTTGTCAGGAATTCATTTTTGACAATGTTCTCTCACAGTGACCCCAGAAAATACACGTGTTCTTTAAAAATAAAACATTAAACGCACATCTTGAAATCACAATGTTTATTCTTGTAATAAAACTATTTCAGTTTCTTCTGTAGAGCCACCTTCCTAGCATGAATTCTTTTTAGAACAGATTTATTCTTTTTTTGCGTACTACTACGTCGAGTTTTGCACAGATGGATAGCAGATTTTGGTTTTCCCTGCTACAGAGAAACAAGCAAGAGGCACGATAAGCCTTCAGCATAGAGGAATGACTTTACTGAAGCACAAAGGAAAAGGAGACTTTTTCCCCTGCCTTAAAGAAGAACACAGGTGCCACCCACCTGCTGGGCTACCCACACAAACACAGCTACTCAGTATTTACACACAGATGCTTCTACCTGTTGTTACAGATCTTCATGTGGCAAATGCTACATGCCGATGCTGGTCTGTGTGCTACATTAACATTTAAAACATTCATATATATCTCATCAGAGGTAATAAACATCTATGAAGAAATCACTGTTACAAACCCATGTAATACAGGCCTGAAAAATTAATGCGTTATGTTCTGCTGAAAGGTCTGCAATTCAAGCCTTCAATGCATGGGAAATACATTTTCACTGATTTTCAGTTTTTCAAAGAGACAATTGGACCATCAAATTAAAATAAAAAGCGACAACTAGGCAATTCAAACTAGGAGAGCACTCAAAAGAATAGAATTTGGAAAAACATTCACATTCAGACAGATTAGCATTTCTGTATGGAATTGCAGGCATTGAATCTTTTTCTTTCAAATTCTTGACCTGTTTGCAAGAAGATAATTTACTTCAATTAAGAACGTAAAAGCAAGGAATAATTTACATAAACAATTTTGCTCCCCTGGACTCTTCAAAGTGACACCGTGTTTGTAAAATAAGCCAGCCTTTGTTCTGCTTTGTTCCTTGAAACTCCACTCCAGAGCAGTGCCGCGCAGTGGCAGAGCCAACATCACACAGCAACCTCCCCCTGTCAGGCTCCATTCACAACCCATTCTACCTCAAAGAAAAGATGCAGAGTTTATTCATCTGAAGCAGACACCAAGTAGCTCTGTGTACAGAAAACCAGCAGCAAAAGGTGGCACATAAATAATCTCGAGTATTGTCTGAGTGTCATACAATGCTGCGTGCACAGGCACTACCGCTGCATAAATCCCAGTATTTGGAAGTGTTTTGTTTTGTAGGCCCTCAAGTTATTCAGTGAGAGGTACAACCTTTTACAGACCGCACTGTCACAGAGAAGACAGGTTCTGTCCTTCAGCTTGAAGACTCCATCTGAACCAACAACTGGTATGGTACTTACAATGACTTAGCATTTTTTGGAATAGCTCAGCCTTTTTAAAAAAAATGTCTCTCTCTGCACCTGCACGGCCACAGCCACGTCTACTCTTTCTTCCTTGGCACAGCAGCAGCAGATCGCACTCTGCTGCTTGCTCATTCTGGGGGAATCTGGGGGAATCACCATGTGATGTTTTTGTTATCTTCTGTGCACCTGAGCACCTGAAAGTCTGCAACTTACAGTACTGGAAAGCCTAATCCTGTTGAAAGATGATACACTACATGCTCTGCTATAGGAAATGACTAAGTCATTCTAATTCCTACACCTATTTTTCCAGATACATGGATCAACACAAAATATACACGAATACAAAGTGTAGCACAAAGTAGCAAAGCAGAAGGCTTCCTGTCCTAACTTACTTCTCCTCTGAGTGGAGCTTTATGCATGATTGTGCCTCATAAACCTTACCCAAGGCAAGCAACCAGACACCGAATACTTCAGCCATACCTAAACAGAGAAGCTCCACGTACTTTTCTTCCTGGCTCCTCTCTTCCCAACCCCTAAAGCAGCTACTTGTTTTTACAGCAGAATTCAAACTTACATGTTCTCGCCTTTATCACGATGAAAGTTCCTCATAAGAATTATGTCTTCCCATCACACAGCTGCAATAAATACACTTCAGAGAGAGCAAGACTGACATTACAGACAGGTGATCAAGTCTCATATGCTCATCACATTGCCTCTGACAAATAACTGCCAGAAGCAGAAAGAGAACTTCTGCAGGCAGAAGGCATACACGTGGAATACACAGATGGCATGGGAAGTGCTTTATTGGTTGTAATGCTTTCTTTATTCTAGTAGAAGTCTTTGTTCAGTGGCAGGAGGAAAAAGACCATCCTTCTGGGCTATTTCCCATCTAGGAAGTAGCAGTTTTGTTACAGGCATGTTGGGGAAATTCATTTCCTCCTCATATTTGGGGCAAAAATACAACATTTTAGAGAAAGTACTGAGCCTTGTCATGACTGGAGACCAAGGACATGGAGTGGCATGCTCCTGCACAGCTACATAATTGAAGATGACTCTACATCTGAAGGCTTCTGCTGAAACACCACAAAAAATGGCTTTGCACTGACGTGTATGTGGCTTATGGATGCTATCAATAACCTCAGTTTAGGAGCCGGATGGCAATGTTACACTACTTTTTACTGCCACTTCATAGAATTACCTCTTAAAAACGATGGCATAATCCTGCACACACCCTCGTGGCCAAACCGTGGTGTCTTCCAACCTTTCACAGTCCACTGCTTCATCCATATAAATCCAGGCTGCTATTAACTATCAAACACACACAGAACGGCAAATGGGAAATGCAGGTAATGGATTCTCTGCGTACCTTGCTTTGAAATACTTGGCTGTGTATTTTGACAGTAAGGTAATAGCAGCCACATATTTATATATAAGTACAAAATTGCCTTTATGTCACTGCTCATCTAGCTGAAGATTTATTGTATTTTTGCATGTCTTTGTTTACACAACAGGGTCAGAGTCAAAGCATAACAACCCAAAGCTCTCTTCCTACCATAGTTCCTCATCACGCACCACATTTGTTTCCCTTTGTTTCACATTGCTCGCACTGGGCAGCACAAAAAAGCAGGACAGCACAAGCCCTTACTCCTTTCCCTTGCATGTGTAAGAATCTAAAGCAACAAGGAAGCACAATATGGGAGGTATGCTCAAATACTGTCATTTCAGAGAATCCAGTCATAGTCTCACAATCAAATGAAGATGTTATCATGAGATTTCTTGATGAAAATTCATTTATTAATTCTGATGCCTCCCTCAGCTCCTGAGTGATGCCACTTGCTGACCAACTTCCTCACACTCTGAACAAGACACATCCCATTCACAAGATTTGAAGGGCTGTTATTTATCAAAAGGGCTTGAGGAAACAAATACTGACCAGCCTGCAAATAATAAGAGAATGATGAACAAAAATGTTGGTGAACTACTATACATCTAGGAATGCCAATGAGGAGAAACAAGCATGGGGGAGGAAAGGCATTAAGAAGCAAATCAATACGTAATTTAAAAACCATTAAGACAGTCACTAGCAGTTATGAACTAAAAACAAAGAAGGTGATCCCTGACAGGTGGTGGCTGCCGACGTGGGAGGGCAACACAGGACAACCGCGCAAAAACAGTATCTGCAGTACAGCAGTCCCAGCATGAAATTAACTTGTAAACTTAAATGGGCTTCAGAGACAATAATAGATCTTTGATTTATGGTGACACTGAATGACCTTTAATATTTGTGCTTCAAGGATATAAACATGTAACACCTGGGTGGGATACTCTGCTCTGCCTCCTCATTCACTCATCCAGGAGATGCAAGATTTGGACCAAGTGACTGCCACCTGCTTTGCACCATCACCACCCGAAGTGCACACGGGTGGCAAGCACGGCACGTGAATTACAGCACAGACCCCACACATCTGTATAGCCGCACGCAGCAAGCAGCAGCTGGGCTAGCTCAGCCACTTCTGCAGCTCCTGGGTCACCAAGTCACCACTGCTTATGACGGGCTGTCACAAACCAGAGCAGTCCCAGTACTCCTCTATGACTTTGCACTGGATCCTACAGATCCGTCTTCCAGCACATCCCCAGCTGTTTAAAATACCACACTTCGGAAACACATCCCAAGGGGCAAAGGCTGCACAAGTCTAATGCACCAAGAGTTGCTATGGCAGTTACAGGATATTTGGAAAATTCTTCCTGAAAGGAGAAGCCAAATATGCAGGGATTACGGCTCTTTCCTGCTAGGCACCAGGTGCAAGGCAGTTGTGATGCATCAGGATATGGCCCCTTCTCACTCTCGTGAACTCCAGCTGCAGCTCCTGACTGTCAGGGCATTTTAGTTAAAGAACAGCAACATTACAACGCATGACAGACTTGACCAATCTGAGCATTTTCTTACTGAAAACTTTCTGAAAAACAACAAATATTTGACATGCTTTCTTAACAATGCTGTTTTCTTAAGAGAAAAATGAACAGTAAGAAGTTAATTTTTCATCAGCTATCTTGACACAAACAGAAGCAACACAAGATGGCACTAATATATTTTAGATATTTACATATATACACATATTTATGTGTGTGTATATATATATATATATTTCTCTCAGGCATAATCATGTGTGCAAATGTCCTGTTATCGTGCACAGGGAACCCCATTATTAACAGAAAAATCTGCTGCCTTTAGCCTGCACTGCACTAGAGGGCAGCCCTACCAAATAGGAGTGAAGCTTATCCTCCCCTAGCCCTCATAAAAATCTGTTTTACCCTCTGTTTTACCCAGTTCTCTACTTATGGAAACAGGCTTATACTTTTTTCATGTAGTAGTCACCTTGTTTTATATAGCTTACAAAATCAGCCTGATTTTCAGCTTCCATTTTTTGTAGAATGTGACCTAATTATAATCAAGTATTGATTATTTATTAAAATAGCTACAATGCCACGACAGTGAAATCTGATTGTTAAGTTGCTGAACAGATCCAGAGCAACAAACTCCTATAGAAAGAGCACGAAGCTCAGAGATTCTGCTGATTTATTCAGAGCACTAAGAGCCTGTTGGAAGATTTTTAACATTACTAACTGAGTACGTATGCAGAAGTGCCTACCTGAGGAGACTGCATTACAAATGCAAAACGCTCTTTCTTCTCGTCTCTCTCCTCAACTCTTGGAGCAGAAAGCATTCTACCATAAAACTTCTCAAAGCCTGTGAAGAAACACTTACCCTCCTGTTTCTGACCTGTTGACAAAATCACTCTAGGTTGGTTAGGGAGATTGGCTTCTTAAATATTACATATTTGTGGTTTGTGAACCATTTCATAAAGAGTTTTTAAGTACATCCATGTGTTTTTCATGCCACTTTGGGACTGTGCTCTTTGATTATGGCTGCTGATACTACGGTTTCTAGTCATCTGTATCTAAGTGGAAATCAACATGCCCTCACTATAAAAACCAGCATGACCGAACAGCGTCTGAGCTAATAAATGCATATTAGGCATTTACAACTCCTTTTGCAGTCTGCTGGCTTTTATCACGTGTAGTAAATAGAACAAATGTATTTTTAAAGTGGTCCCTACTTCCACTAATATTAAAGGTACATTAACATAATCCCACTAAAGCAGAAAGCAAGGAGGTTTACTTCAAAACACAGTGTATGTCACACTAAAATTTTCACTTTCTCAATTTGTCTCCAAGTATTAATGCATTTAATTTGCTGCTGTCACTTGGTTTTGAGCATCTGCCAATTAAGCCTATGTGCACATTACCAGAGTTGGTGGCTTCCCATCTAAGCTGCCTACAAGTGTTTAATAATCCCTTGGTGTTTGGGGATTTCCAAGGAGAAATTTAACATTCCTCTACTCTCCTTTGAAACTCTCTTCTACAGAAAGCAAAGTGTTTTTTCGGTATCACTGCACTTGAAAATCATTATGTCTCCTGTGTTTTCTACAGCTGTAGAAAGCTGTAGAAACACCCTCTTAATGAAGCGCAAAGTAATTTACTAATAAATAAGCAGAATGGAAGTCCTCTAGAGACACAAGATTTCACGGCCCTAAGGGCACCCTAAGCCCCTGAAGGCCCTGCCCAGCCTTACGTGGGCCCCTCCAACACCCTGCCACTGGGCCCAGGACCCCTGCCAGCCCCTGGGGCTCTCCCCAGCCCTGCTCCAGTGACGCTGAGGGAGGCTGGCCTCCAGCCCTGCTCCTGGCCCTGTCCATTTTGCTCCCGGCTGGACTGCAGACCGGATTCATGCTCATGGCCTACCCAAGGACTTCTGGCCCCACCACAAGGCCTTATCCTGCCTTCTAACAAATACACTTGAGCCCCAGTGAGCACGTGCTCTGAGAGCAGAGCCTAGGGTGACCCAGAGCCGCTCTCCGTGCCGCACCTTGGCCGTGCCACATGGCCTGCAGGGCTGCCATCTCTCCGTCTCCCCAGCCAAATGCCTCTGGCCAAAGCTGCTGGGGAAAGCCGGAGGCTTCCTTTGGATGCAGCTATGCTTTGCACTGGGTTCCTGAAGCTTTAGCTTTCAGGGAAGTTCCAAGTGCAGGCTGTCACTCGGTAGAAACCCATCCAGCACAGGGCTTACTGATGTTTGCGCGGGATCTCTGCTACCATACCTACGTTTCAGCTGCATCACCCAGAGGTGCCATATTTCATTACCATCCATTCCTCCGGTCCATGCTAACTGCTAGTAGCCATCTGGAGCCCTTGGTTCATTCCATAATTTCTCAATTTCTGAAAATCCTCATTTGATTATACTTCTATTATTTAACTTGGTAAGTTCCCAAAGCCTTTCAAGATGATGCTAATCAACCTAATTTGGAGCAGCACAAATTTCATAATAAATATTAAAATGCAAATTTAGAATGCTTTTATGTCATGATACTCTTAAACTACATGATTGTTTAAAAAGTTTTAGAACTGTTCTGAATCAAGGCCCCTAGATTCAGAGTCACAGAGTCAGCACTGAAACAACTGAAAGTTTAAGCCGTGACTTTAGATAACCATTCTTTCACAACTGAGTTTTATTTTCTGAAAGAAAACCCAAGTGTTATTCTAATGTAATCCCATTACTAGAAAAGGAACTTTTATTTTCCTTTCACTTAAACATCTACTATGCCACTTACACAGCTACAGCAAAATGCAGAAGATCTTTACCTTATGCCAAGAGTTTATACATGTATGTGGGTGTGTAAACTGTACATATTCTTTCACTAGCAAGTACTCATGCAAACAGATGTTACAACATTATTTTCAAGGCCTTAATAACCACTAAGAGTTTCATCACAGAAGTCTCCTATAAGTCTACTGTAGGCAGTTAATGCACTATCTAAAATTGGGACAATAATCAGGATCTTAAAATTTCAAGCAAACTCTCATCCTTCTGATTAATGACCCATTTAAGTTAACAATACTGGCTATCTGTCGTAATTTACCCAGCTAACTCTGTGGAGTGGTACATAGTAACAAAATATTGCACAACCAGGTGTATCTAGCCTTGCAATTAGATCGCAAAGGGATTAAAAATGAATAACCACGCTATGACTTGTAATCACTGAGGTAAGGTAATTTTTTTTTGAGATATTTCCAACTATACTTCCTGTGAAATCTGTGCTTTCATTCCATCAGTTTCTGTAATTGATGCCAAGGAGAACACAGAACAATTTATACTTGCTAATGTATATGATAAACATAATGGCAAAAAAATTATCTACTTTTAACTCATCTCACTGACACTTAACTTTAACACTGGTTTTACAAATGCAGCAGTATGTTGATTTTATCATCTAGAGTCATAGATGTGATGGAAAATCTCCTGTTATTATTTCTACCTCATATCTAAGAATGTCCCCCTTCAAAGTTGTGGCCCTTATGAAAAATACAACCTCTATGAAAAAAAAGTGAAATCGTTGTATGACTTAACATAAAAATACATAAATTAACCAGATACTGGAGCACCAAGAACTCCAGCTCCCTTTCCCATTCATTAAGCAATTTCTTAAGGCTCTGTTAATAAGCACATGCCACCTCTAAGGCTCATGCATTGCACCACTCTATTCATTCCACTAAGATATACACCAAAGCTTGCAAGCAAACCTTTATTCATGGTCCAATATTTTCATTTACTAATGTATTCTTTAATTTATTTATTTAAAGTCACAGGAAAACAGAGGGAGCTTTCTGATGTAATCAAGTTGGAATTCAGCACTGCTATGGCATCTTTACAACCAAGATCATACTGTGAACGAAGATGGTGAAGGGCCTAGAGGGCAAGGTGTGAGGAGCAGCTGAGGGCCTTTGGTTTGTTCAGCCCAGAGCAGAGGAGATGAGGGGAGGCCTCATGGCAGCCTGCAGCTCCCTCACAGGGAGCAGAGGGGCAGGCGCTGAGCTCTGCTCTCTGGGGACAGCGACAGGACCCGAGGGAACGGCACGGAGCTGGGACAGGGGAGGGTCAGGCTGGGGGTTAGGGAAAGGTTCTGCACACCCAGAGGTGGTCGGGCACTGGGACAAAATCACACCTCCAGTCTCCAGTGCAGAACTTTATCATTTGACAACGGTAAAAAAAAAAAACCCAACACACAACCACCACAACAAACCAACAACAATGAAAAACCAACACCTCAGTAACGCAGGAGGAGTATTTTAAATGTTTTATCTCCTCAATGTCACACTTCTGAAAAATTAATTTGACAGTTGCACTTGGGAACTCTGTCCCTATGGACAGATGGTACAGCTGGTTCACCAAATCTGGAACTTCGTTCTGTAAGGTTTCTAGCAGTCCATGGGATTAAGACGTGGTAGGAATTACATGAAATATTTTGTCATCAGACTTGTAATAAGGCATTGCTAAAAACATACCGATCACTTTTTACTTATTCTTGTGGCTCTATCCCTTTGAATCATCAGGCAGAGATAATGGCACCATTATGCTATACTCTACTTAAAAAAAATAAAAAATAATAATTTCCTAGAAAACAAGGAGAAAGAAAAAACAATTACAATAAACAAGAGACAAACTAATACAAAAATAATTATGGTACTACTAATAAGAGGAAATCATAGCATAAAATATGCAAGCATCATACAGGCCCCATTATACACAGATTCTTACACTGTGTGTTTAGGAACACATTACTCATTTAACAGCAATCTAAACCGGGAAAAAGTTAGTCCTTTTTTTCTCTGAAGAAGCTCTACTACTACAGCAGTTGTTTGCATACAGTAAATCCTGATAATAAGCACACCATTGGAACAGTAAGGGTTCTACTTCTTGCAATCCTAGGAAACATTTATATTGTGAAGGGATGCCTAAAAGTGCCATAGGCACTACAGGCTCTCTAAGCAAACAACTCAGCCCTCCCAGGCACCAAGCGAATGCAAACCTCTGCCATTTTCCTGGTGAGAGAAACGGTGCCTCCACAGTGGGATACCACTATGCAACAGCACACAAGTTGACTCTTGGAGGTGCTAATACTTTCCTGACTTAATTTTCAAGACTGACAAAATTCACTGTTTCTAACCCATACAATTTTTTATACCTATGTACATTTATACTAAAAAGCAAAACAAAAAACAAACATCAACAACAAAAATGTACAGTAATTAGTTCTGTGTTCTTGATTACACACCAGATTACCATCACCAATTAATCAGGATGAACACTTGTGTAACCTCTCCAGGCATCCCAGGATAAGATGACTAGTTAGGACTTTCCGGTAAAGCTACATAAGTTGCAAGAGGAAGAAAAATCTCAGGCAAGAGGAACTCCATGCTACCTACACTACTCCTCCTCAGCAATACTAGAAACAATGCAGCAGCATCTGATTTCTAATTACAGGAAACTAGAGAAAAATTAGATGAAATTTTGTTTACTTTAAGGCTATCAATATTACTTGCTAGCTAAATGCAACTTCCTAAAGCCGTATTCATACACAGGATGATTTTCCTCATTAAATGCACAATTAATTCATTATTTTACCTTCAATTTCCTCCAAATAAGGAATCGTAAGTCACACACTGTAAAGGGCCACTTGGATGCAGCAGTGGCAAAGAACATATTTTAACACTGACATGAAGGTAACAGATGAAGTTGTTTTGCAATCTGTGTTTTGATCAAGTTCAGGGAAGGTTAATATAAACTATTTGTAACTTGTCATGCCAAAGGCTGAGAGTCTAAGGAAAGTCGCAGCATGTATCCACCCTCATCCTAGCTGCAAAGCTCTGTGTGATTACGGGTGCAAGGCACTGCTGCTCATTCTCCTTTATACCACATAAATAATATATGACACCATCAGGCGTTGTCCATAGTTGGATAACAGAATCCTACCACACAGGAAAAATTACAAGGCTCATGGTTAAAAGTTGGACTGTGAAAAATGACAAATGTTAACAGAGGAGCACAAGACCAAAAGGACTGGAAATCTCTTTAATATGAATAATACTCTAAAGATCATAGGGACTGAATACCTCATGGTTACATAAATTCCCTGCTTGGTCTTATTACTGCCTTACTGATTGCTCCTGCTTTTCTCTAGGTCAATTTTGAGTTATTAAAGCCTGCAAGCTGCATAACTACTCTTATGGGGCCTACAATACATATGTGCATGGTTTATTTCCTATTTGGAGTCACAGACACTGTATTAAACAAATAAACAAACAAAAAAACTAACCACACTCTAATACCTTCCTCTAAATAAAGTAAAAATGCTTTTATTACTAATAGGAAAAAGACACGTCCAGTTCCTAAGGCAGAGCAGGAGTGAAAGACAGGCTGAACTGAAGGGCTCCTGCAGAACTGCGCATAGGGATATACATCCCCATGCAGAAGCACCCTGTCCCTGAACACAGGCTCTAAATTGTCAGAAGGTCTGGCAGAAATCTCCAGTTTTAAAACCTCTTTGATTCCTTGTGCAGACATCCTAGCCATTCACTAGAAAATTGTAAATTACTCCCATGAAACAATGAGCATGCTTATCAGGAGTTATCTGTCATGCCCTACTGCAGCAGCCTGGACCACAGTCAGGATGGCAGAGGAATATAAGACTGGATTGCAATCAGAAAATAGACAAGTGAGGATCTCTACCACACCATGCAGAGCCTCCCGCCACCACACATTTGAGCTCTAGGGCCAGACTCAGTGCCTTACTGGCATAGATGAGCTCCCTGTGCCAGCCTGCCACCACGTGCCCATGCTGTACCAGAGATGTGCCCGGTACCTCTGTCCCCAAAGGAACCCCAACCCCATGCCCTCTCTGCACTGACCAGGACCTTCTGCCCCCACCACAGACACACCAGCTCTTTCCCTTCAGAACAAGGGCAGGTATGGGTCTTTTCCATCAGGAACAAACCCAGACTGCACTGTGATGCGCTGTGCTCCGTGCTCCTTCTGCATTTATTTTATCACTGAAGGCCAGCTACGTGCCTTGCTCCTGCCCCTGCCCCTTGAGGCTCCGTCTCCTGAATCTGCTGCTCAGGGTATCCTCTTGTGGACCCTTCTCACACCACACAGGTAGCAAATGGCTCTGATTTAGCTTTTTTTTTTTTTTTTTCTCCCCAAATGTGTTTTTGTTTTTGTTTTTGTTTTATTTGTTTAATCTGGAAAGTTCCCCTGTAATCTCAAAACAAACCATTATTCCTTTTCTAGATCTGTCTTGTGATCAAGGATCTAAATTTTTACCACCTCTGTCTGACACGATGAGAGATGAAAAATTACTGTTTCCAAAAGCCCTTCCCCACTCACGAGTGCCACTGACAATGCTACTCTCCCACCTGCCACTCAAGGTCGGAACCTACCCATTATCTTAAAGCAGTTCTTCAATTATGTCCACTGATCAGCTGCAAAAATCAAGCTGTTGCCGGGTATGATAATACGCGCTAAATATCCCCCCCAGCCCCTTTTTTCCTTTCCTATATAATCTATAGGCCATTTGCCTTCGCTTTCAGGTCTGTGTTGTCCCCAACAACTGCAGAAATTGTTACTCTTGGCTCAAGCACAGTATTCCAGCCTGTCACGCACCGCCTTTCCAAATAATTATCATGCCTCCTTTTAGCTGCTCACATATGCTAAGTTTCCAGGGAGACAAAAACAAAACAGAAAAAACATTTTTTGATCCTACTAATAATCCCCTTCTTCTTAAATTCCCTATTCTCACAATGCCTCCTGGACAGTGCCCTGATGTACTGCTGCTGTTACGCTAAAGCCACCAAGCAGAACTGCACTGCTGCGTTGTCCACTGAGATTAATGGACACAACATAAACTCACAGTCATACAGCTGTGTCAGCCCCACCGGACAGACAGCAGCTTTTCCCTGAACACGCTCCTATTTGAGAACAGCTATCTTCCAATCAAAACAAAACAAAACTGGATTCTTGCTAAAAAGCATCGAGCTGGGAAAAAGTTTATTCTAGAAAAAAAAATAAAAATACAGGTTTGTATTGAACAGTATAGACAAATAAGGCTCACAAAATGAAGTGAAAAGCTATTTTTGCCTTTGATTCACTTTGAAAACACCGGTTCAGAGGGCAGCCCGGCAGGAAGCAGAAGCACTGCATCTCAATCTCAAGCATTTTACAGAGACAGAGAGGTACTGTAGAAGCCTTCTTATGTTGCCATCAATGCTAATCTGAGGCATTTACTGTCCCTAGAATAATTCAGCGCTCAGTACAGACCGACAAACAGAATTACTCAAAATCATCTGGCAATCCATAGCATCTGCAGATACGCAGTAAGCTGAAGCAGAGACTGATGCTAAATACTTTTTGCAGACTTACATTTACACTGAAGTTGCCAGGTAGGAAATTTGTATTTGTAAGCCATGCTTTTTCTCTTTCTACAGTTTTTGCTTCTTAGATGAAGTGCCAGTAATTAAATTCTCTTGTCTCCCACTGCTGACTGTTCTTCACTGACAGTCAACAAAAATGAAACAACCAGACAAGAGATTTGTCTGACTGGCTCCAGAACTGCACCATTGTAAATGCAAGGAAACAAGATTTAGAGCTTCTAAAGCATCCTCCCCTTTTGGACACAAGCACATCAACCAACTGAAGATGTTAAGTGCTAATGCCTCTGCTACAAATGCTTTTCATTTCTGGATCCTCCCAAACAGAATACCATTATCCCCATATTGCTGGCGAGACAGCAGAAACACAGGTGATGCTGCAACTCTCAGCATAAAAACGATTCATTGTGAAAGACCACTGAATAAGCCTGTTTCTTTGCAGCTCTATATTTTCAGGTACCTGAAACTGAAATGTAAGGCATCGTGTGCCACATCAGCACTCAATACACCTGAATGGTTCATAAAATTACAATTTATGAGAGCTTTAACTGAAACATGATGGTGTCATTTTTGCAAACAATTCCATTAGGTACTTATTTCAATCTTTCAGCAATTCTAAAGGACTAAGTGTTTATGTATTTGTCAGGTATTCTTGTACTTCATAAATCTATGAACCAAGATTTAACTACTTAATTGCATATAGCAAAATAATTATAGCTGTTATAAAGTGTACATTTAGCAGAACAAGTTGCTGTCAGAAAAAGGCGGTAGCTTTCTGCAAGTGAAAAAGTAGGAAAGCAGACATACTGCTACTGTGCTCTGGTGGTTCATCAGCACACCTGCAAGGGTCGCAGAGATATTTTGCACCAGATAGGAGAGGATGCTGTCAACTGACCCGCTACTCCTCTTACCTTTACTCTCACTGTGACAGTAGCAATACCAGGAGGCATAGTGCCCTTGCTATCGAAGGCTTCCACAAGAAAGGTGAAAGTTGCTTCTGTGTCGGAGAATGATTCGTAATCCAAGGACTTCAGAAGTGACAACTCGCCCGTGTACTTGTTCAGAGCAAAATACTGTAGTGCTTCCTGCGTCCGTATTCGATAGGTAACATTAGAACCAAGATCAACGTCCTTCGCCTAGACCATGCCACACAGAGAAAAAACAACAAAAAAACTTAGAGGCAAACAAAATCCATCTTCACAAACAAATCCCTACTAGATTAAAAACGTAAAAAGGCAAGCAACTGCAAATACATACAATCTCATTATATTATTCTAATAGTATTAGGTAAACATAAAACTACTGCAGAAAGCAGAAAAAAAACTTGAGGTTATTAAATCCAGAGATACCTGCCACATGAAAGGGGCACAATATTCTGTGCAAGAGTCACTGGAAGCTTGTTCTGTTCTTGGTCTTTTCCCTGGGCACCTGCTACTCGCCACTGCCAGGGAGAGGATGCTGGGCTAAGCAGACCATTGATCTTACCCCATATAGCAGCATGGATGTTTTTATTTCATACCAGTATTTAGACAGAGAATACTAACTTTCATTAGAAAGAATATTATGCAATTGCTTTAGCTGTTAATTCCACTTACGATTTACCTGCAGGCAGCTTCAGATAAAAAACATTCTTGATGAAATTATCCCACGACAGACTCTTCTCATTAAAATCTGCTCACTAAAACATTGGGAGGCTACATAGACTACTTATGGGAAGTGAGTCTCAGCTATCTTTACAGATATAGCTCAGGATGAGCGAGACCAGTTAACAATAATTAACTATCACTTGTCTAAATGGTTTATCTTTGTTTTTATAGTTATCAGAGAGAAGACAGCTCAAGGTGCCCACTTTACTCCAGCTATCTTAGATGACAAACTTAGTGTTAGGTCAATTTCTTCTGGAAGCAACTACTTAACTCCATTAACTATAATGAGGTTGGACTTCTGGGTTTCACTTCAGTTTGAATCAGTTGAGATAGCACACTATCAACATAAACAGGTAGGAACAATATAATAAGCTTTCAAGAACAAACCAAGTGCACTTAATATGTAAAACAATATCCCAAAATATGACAATAGTAGTGTTGCTCAATTTATTTATTTTTAACGAACTGCTCTTATTTCCAAGTGAACCCCCCAAAACATTTCATGTACCTCTTTAATGGCCATGAATTTTTCAGTCTGGTAGATATCATACCTTCCTTGACTGCAGTCTGCAGTCTTTTACTTCAGTCCCACTGAGAAGTTAACTATGCTTAGTACATGCTTAGTACTGCACAACAGTTACAAAACATTGCCTTCACTCTGTAATGCTTTCTTACCTCTATCTGCAGGAAGACAGTGCCAGGTGGTAGATTTTCAGGCACACAGACAGTATAGGAAGAATTAGTAAAAACAGGGCTGTTGTCATCAATATCCAGCACCTTGATTGCTAAAGTTAGTGTAGAACGGCGGGGGTCCACAGCTCCATCTGTTGCTTCAACAATAAGTTCATAATAGTCTCTTACTTCTCTGTTCAATTTAACTGCTGTGTAAATGCTACCATTTGATGTGATTCGGAAAAGATTGTTGAAGTTTGCCAAACTATAATGAACTTGACCATTAACACCTGCATCTGGGTCGGTAGCCTAAGAAACAGAAAGAAGTACCACGTTTTAATGCACATTTTAAATACAAGGGACACACCTACATGGGAGTCGCAAGGTAAGCTAAGCTAATATTCTACAAAGTAGTAATGTCTGTGTGGCTATTCAGCATTTCTTGTTCACAGCAGCTTGCCTCCCAGTCATATTTTGTTGAAGATAAAAAAAATAATCTACAAAATCAAACCTATTAATCTGCAGTGATTGAAAGCAGCTTTTCTGGATCTCAAATGAACTTCAGGAGAAAATACACATTTAGATGCTCACTCTTGGACAACATCTGCAGAAGACAAACTAGATGCTTCTAAAGTCGGGCCATTAGGCAGTTAAAATGCTCAAGTATCTTCAGTTAGGTGGTGTCTGAGGAGATTTTTTATTTTACAGTGCAATTTAGGTGTTTCATAGCTACCAATCATTATGGAATCCATGCTTATATGGATGCAGTCAGCAGACAGACAGAATGGACACATTAATTAAAAATCTAAATTTCACGTAAGGTCGTCACATTTAGTGAATTTTTTATCATTGCTTTCTGAAGAACTACTCAACTTTCTAGTTTGTACATCATGTTCTTCAAAATCAAACGATACCAAATTTCATCCTTATTCTTCTACACACAGAAAATGCTGATAGTTGCAATAGATAAATGTTTAGATTTTGTTCAATTGGTATCTTAAGTCTCGTGTAGCAAACTAAGCCTCAGATTTCAGTATCAGCTAAATAGTTCTTGTTATTATGTTACTGCCCTAATGGGGATGGAAAAGATTCAGACTCATTATTCCTAAAGGCACTAGAGCATAATTTGAACGCTGACCTGTTGTTTTTCCTCCTTTTAATTAAATTAAAGCATGATGAATAGGGCCATGTAAATTAAACAAAGGCCATTCTGTTAGAAAGGCGTTTTCATTTGTTTGACTTCTTAAATGTGGCTACAGACATCCGAGAAGATGAGAAAAGATTTTCATGTTTTGTTATATGAAAAATGCTCAGGAAATTTCCATGAATGTTTAATTCTGGTGAAGGTGTTAATTTTAAAATATTGTAACAAAGCCATTTATCTTCCCAGAAATCAATTAAAAGTTAATTAAAACTGTTAATAAGAAAAATTTCACTGTATTTTCCTCCTGCACTACATCAATGCACTAAGCAGTAATGGCTATAACTTCATAATGACCCGTCAATGGAGAACACATCCTTTGAATCGATATCTTTCAACGTATGGTTGATTTACTTAAGCTTAGAATCAAATCTATTTCCTCATAGATGACAAACAGGAAAACCATCAGAAAGCGAGTGAAGGAAGAAAGTTTCAAGAATACAGTAACAAACTGTTAGCCCACTGAAAGACAAGAAAAGTATATGAAATGAGGAAGTCAGCTTCATAAACCTTATCTCCAATACATGCATGAGGTCTGTCCTCATATTTAGGCTCTAAATTAAGCCAAAACCACTTAACAGCAATTAAGTTGATGCTAACTGACCAAGAGCAAACAGAGTTTAAAATAAAAACTGAATACACACACTAAACAAAGTTAATCCTTAACACTACTATCACTGGAAATAATGAAATTAGACCAGGCAATTTTTTACTTGTATTATTAACATTAACACACTTAAGTACAGTTTAAAATAGAGAAACATGTAAAAAGACTTCTGTAAAAACAGCACACTTTGCAACTTGGCTCCTAAAAACATGACTACTTACGTTTAAACTCATTTGTGTACATCCTTGGGCATTAACGTATTTTTCACATTCCGCAGGACTGATTTGTTTGCCTATATATTATCAAATCCAATTAAGTTAGCTGCTGGATGACTTTTTCTAAAACAATGACATCTGAAGGGTATAAGAAAGGAGCTCCTCCTTCCATGTGAAAATCATCTCCTGGAGCCTCTCAGAGCCTGTGGGCACAAGCTCCGTGGAGAAGTCTTTGAAGGAATTGTGGGTGGCACTGTGCTGCCTGTTCCTGCTTGCAGTTGCAGCTTTATATCGAGAGGGATGACTTGAATCATCCATATTTCATAACCATGCTCGACACTACTACGGAGAAGCTCTGTTACCAATGGGTTCCAGGTGACACACAGCTGGGCTTTCAGAAAGTCCTGCTTTAAACATCAGCCCTGCTTGAACTTACCTATACCTATAAAAAAGAAGAACCTAGTAATATCCCAATAGATTTAATACAATTTGCTCCTTCTTCAAGCATAGTTACCAGAGGGGGAGGAAAGCGGGTCAGCAAAAATTAAAGAGGGAAATATAAGAAATAACAGATCCCATGACAGGACGACGATGCCACCGCATCGCAGGCACTGGAGGTGGTAAGAGTTTTCTCCACCACCACTAGCGGCTGAGAGGATGAGGGCGAGCGTGCTGCATGCACTGCCTCCTCCGCCTCTGGCGCATGGTACACGGGGGGAAGGCCTGCACATGGCCACCCACTGGATACGAGTGAGATAAACAAACAATCCAGCTACAAAGCTGCACGGAGGTACACTATGCATAACCAGACAAAGACTCAAATGAGGAGAGGAAAACTGTTTGGGGTATACATGTCCTCTCTAGGCACCCCTTCTTTTCATGCTGCAGAGGTTGTCCGCTCCCCCAGCCTGCACAAAGCTGGCTTGGAACAAAGCAAGTCACAGGCTTGTTCCAGATCAGACCACGTTTAGTCATCCTGGGTTACAACAATATTCCTGGCTCTGACTGCACTTCCATACAGAGACATTGCAGGTATGAATCCAGGCTTCATGGGCAAAACTGGCCATGTCAGTCTTTCTAGAAAGAGCAGGATTTTACAGAGTACCCATGTAAAGCACCAAGCTCCACAAGCTGAGCTACAACACACTACAGACTCAGATAAGGAATCTTTCCCTGATGTTTTGACCCTGCCATCTGCTCCCAACTTTGCTAACCAGTGCTTTCTGCAGTTGTTCCCCAAATCTATATGCTAGGAAGTATGAATGGATCTCAGCCCTGCGATCTCCAGTGGCTCCACAACCAGCTCCCTTGTCTCTTTACACCTGTAACAATGCAATACAAATCACAGGTATCATTTTTCTCTGGGCTACACCAACAACCTTAATCATATATATTTTTTTAATTAGGTAAGGTCCAGTAGGAGTAATAAAAACAAGGCAAACACTAAACATAAAACTGGTCAGATTTCTTTCTATTCCCCATAGCACAGTATCTTTCTCACCCTAGCCTCCAAACCCCAACACACCTAATCTCATGGTGTAAAAAGCAATCTTATGAAATGAGAACAGTGTATGTGTAGAACACATCCTTCTCCCCTCCCCAGTCTGTCCAAGGAATATCACTCCTCACCACAGCAGGATGTCAAGAGCAGACAACCAAATAAAGAACCTCTTCACTCCTGCCTTGTTTCCCTGCTAGAAAAAGAAGTTGGTTGCATCCACCCCTAATCCAAGTCCTCCACCCCCTCATCCCTACAGCTGTCAAAGGGAAGAGCAGTACCTGTTCACATGCCCTTGGAGGCAGAGCTGGGTGACAAGCAAGAGAGAGCCTGAAGCACTCTCAGCTGCCACACGAACACTCTGCTAGCACTCGAGTTCCCACCCTAAAATCTACAGACACAGTCCGCTGTTTGATCCCTTGCAACCACATGCAAGACAGGCCTGGTAAATTTAGACAGGAAACAAAGCTTATTTTGCTATTCTGGGTAAAAGAAATATTGGGAATCATCCCTTTATATGCTCACAGGTTTTCCCCCTGGTTTTATTCCAAGTGGTTCAACTAGCTGGTAGGCAAACATACCATACTAGTGTTACCCAACAGAAGAGTTTAGGAATTCACTTAAGTCGCTGTGGCCTGACCAGAAGGGATTTTGCTGGGATAGGTGTCTCCTTCACAAAGGTCCAAGGCACTTTGTTTTTGTGAGAGCACCTGCAGAAGTATAAAATACTTAGAAAAAAAGAAAATAAACAGAGCTTACTGGCTCCTCTTGCCAATGTCTGTGACAAGAGATGCAGGAAGATGAGACAAAATTCCATCTCTTCTATCTCTTTATGTTCATTTAGAGACAGGAAAAGCTTTCTCCTTGGAAGAGTCACTAGTAACAGCTGCTGCTGTTCAGTAAGTTTTCAGATGCACAGGACTACCCTCATTTCCATCTTTCACAGGACTACCTTACAAAGTACTGCATGGTAAAACAATCCCATAAACCCAGGAGTATAAAAGAATCATTACTTTATTTCCCAGAAAATATATCCCATGTTTACTGGAGACAGCACAATCTACAAGATAACAACCTTTATCTGCTGTGATAAGTCTGAATTGGCATTACCAACCATGCTTCAATATTACCGAGACAACCTCACAAATATGAACCAATAGTGTTCCAGGGTAACAAATTATTTTCCTCCATTGCAGCTTGAAAATACAATACAAAATACAAGCTGTTGAAAAACAGCTTGAAAAATACAATTCTGGGAGATGTGAATTACCAGAATATCTCTTAAAGGATCATTAACACTGAAATATAATGACAAATGCTTAAATGTTGATATTAATTACATCATTATCATTATTCTTTTCAAAAGAAACCTCCTACTAATATCCACAAATCTTGCTCACAACAGGTAGCAATGGGATTTAAGCAGGTTAATTGAGGATTTACACTTGAACTGCTGGAGCTGGAAAACAGCAAAATAAGGCAGAGTTGTTATTCATATTAGTCTATATTGTTGAGGCAAACATGACAGGTATCCCCTCATTCATGTTGAAAACTGAAATACTTCTTTGGGACCACTCTTCTGCCAATCCCACCTCCCCCAAATTAAATTTTCCTGCAGGTCTTCTTCAGGGACAGAAATTCCTCATCATCCCTACCCATCCCAACAAAACCTCTGGCTGGCAGCCAGCATTCCAGCAAATACCGCTGCTCCAGGGAGGGACAGAAATTGTGCTGGAGGATATAAAGGGTGCTGTCAGTGGGAGTTGGTCTATTGTTTTTATGGAAGATAATAGGATTTGTTATTATTATGGGTTTAAAAGATTCCCAAGCCCTTCGATTGTGTCAAATAGCAAATCAAGTGTTGGTGGGAGTGCTAAATTGGATTTTGTAAATGTTTTTCAGGGAGATTACTGTTTGTGCTCATAGGACAAAATTAACATCTCCCAGATGCAGTAAGAGGCCACAACTATTTGAAACATTTCTGGCTTGGTATTAATTTAAAAATATCTGAAGTAGGGAAAATTAGCCATTCCGGAAAGCTTGGCATTTTTCTTCCTTGTAATTCAAAAGGCTTTTCCTCTTTCATTTCTTTTTGCCTGCTTTTACACATTCTTTCATTTTCCTATTTCATTCATTAAGTGCTCTAAGCAAAGGAAAAGATTAGAAGGTACCAACAGTTTTGAAAGATTTCTGTCAGCTGAACTCAAGATAACATCAAAAGAAGTAACGAAACATGGAAACACTTTTGTCTTCCCAGTGTTGTTAGTATTTTCTCACATATTCCTCTCATGCTTCAGGAAATTAGATTAATAAATCATGCTCCTAAACATACATGCTATCACTGTATGCCCATTACAGATAACTGTAATACTCCCTGGCAGACCAAAAACCTACAAGAGTTTATTTCTGTGGAGCTTTCTACAAAATTGATATTTAAATTGCTTTATTCCTATAAATCAGATTTATTTATTTTTTAAACAGACTTGCAGACCGCTGGTTTTGTACAAGTTTTAGATAAGAAATGATGTAATGCCTTCACTCTGTGTTCATGCTCAATCAAACGTATACATAGAGCTCTAACTTACTTGATTTTGCTATGTAAGTTCTGATATGCCACAAAAGTTAATATTAGACTGCAAAACAACACAGATGCTTAGTTACAATGTGTGACAAATCTTAAATGTTCTGAATTGTTGCCCTGCACAAACTAACTCGATGAAGAAAGATGATTTAAAGTATATACAATAATATGGGATGTTGTAGTATCAGGTGGTAGATTCAATGGTCTGTCACTGGCAGTGGCAGTCCAATTGGGTTTAGCTGGTCTAAAAAAAAGTGAGGAGGCAAAATAAAACTCATAGGTATTACCCTCAAATTTTGCTAATCTTTAAATTTCAAAGCAACACTTCCTTCTTTAAAAGAATAAACTAATGCCCCCCTCACCCCTTAGAAACTTTTGAAAAACACTAGAGGTTTTGGCATATCCTCCTGGAACCTTTCTATAAATATTAAAATTATCTTATTGGACTACCAAGTCATCATCCCTACCAACTTTTCCTTTTTTCACAACGATATTTAGATTTGCTAGGGTTAAGATACCACATGGTAAATTTTCTAATACAGACATATTTTAGCCATTATACAAGATGGGAGAACCTTTGATAATTACTTTCATTGTCAATGTTAATTCCAGTGCATCTGGAGGGTTAGTTTGGAAACCAATTAAATGCGACTCTAAATAAAACTGCATAATAAGAACAGTTAAACACTACAATCAAATATAAATTAAAGTAAATGAAAATCAGAAAGCCCATGGCTGCAAAAGCATGATTTAATGGACTGGTGAACCTCCTACAAAAATTAATCACATTGTAACACTGAAACATAGACGGGCTTTCTTTGGCTGGCATGCGACCAGCTCCTAAACTTAAGAGACTTGCACTGTCTGTTTTAACTTGAAAGATGAGTAGAAATTTTTCTTTCATGAGGAGTGTATTATTTGGCAATGATATGATCAAGCAATTCAGGGATTAATCAATGAATAGACAGTACCAAAAATAAAAACCAAAAGCTAATTCACAGATTAAATATATTGTTTCAAATCTCCACATTTAGCTGGGCTCCCACGGAGTTCTCTAACGTGTTAATGCAGTGTTAAGTTATTTTTGTCATTTCTCCAGACTGCTGGCTCTCTTCATGTCACTGCCTAATTAGAGAACACCAGATCAGAGCTGGGTCACAGCAGCAAACATTTGGATTTGAAACCACTCATCATTCAGACTCTTGGTTTTGTTCTGTATTCTCTTGTTCACTTAAGATTACTTAAAGGAAATTCATTTTCTTCTATCAATTAGAAATATCAAGGCCATGAACTCTGAATATTACCAAAAAAGCACACCTGACAGGTATCTCAAGAAAACTCTTCAACTTGTCCTTCTACCAGGCAGTCTTCAGAAAGAAAATACTAATCTAGTCACAGAAAAAACATCTAGAAAGAAAAACCACAGCCAAAAGTTAGTAGGCCCAGAATAAACTATTCTAATTTGTAAGCTCAGGAAAACCATAGTTTCTTACCCCAGTGACAGAAATCTGAACAATCAAATCCAAACAGACAGAACTGGCCATCCAAACACTAAATGGTCATGTAGTAGGGACAGGAAAACACTGACTCAGATGATCCACTAGCATCAGGCTGAACGGAGATAGGTGAAAGGCTTAAAACAACAGACTGGTGTAAAGAAGACAAAAAACGCAACTCCTTTTGATACATAAATGCTCAGGCTCTCAGCAATAAACTGCACATGAAGATGGTTGAAATGCTTCTCTGATGACAAGCATCAAGATTTCCACTGCATTAAACCACAACTGTTACCACTCTGATGACAAAGATACAAACTGATGTACAAACATAACATCAGAAACAGGAATCATAGACTCATCGTAGAATGGCTTGGGTTGGAAGGGACCTCAACGATCACCAGGTTCCAACCCCCCTGCCATGGGCAGGGACACCACCCACTAGATCAGGTTTGCCAGGGCCCCATCCAGCCTGGCCCTGAACACCTCCAGGGATGGGGCATGAGCAGCTTCTCTGGGCAGCCTGTGCCAGTGCCTCACCACCCTCTCAGAGTGAAGACAGAGAAAAGAGCGCAGCTTTTGAAAGCCACTTAGTTTAAAAAGTTACCCCAGTTTCCATACATTATAGGCAGTAAAGAGCTATTTGAGCATGGCTGCAGCCACACACAGTGAAATAACTTACAGGTATTATACAATCCCCTGGGGGTGTGAGCAGAAAGCAGCTAATTCTGGCCTAGCACTGCTGGTCTGAGATGGAAAAAGTTGCACAGATCTATGACTGCATCTGTTTCTTCTCACGATACAGGTTTGGACTTGAAACTGTGACACCCAACTTGCTTTAGAAGGTGGAAGGATTTTTTTAACAGGTGAAAATACAAATAGAAGCACATGTGACAAAGACAAGGGCTTTAGCAAAGGCTGCCTCATTGTTTCTTCTCACCACCTAAGCAGAGATGCAGCATTTATAAATAATCATGACAATTATAAAGCTAGGGAGACTGTAAAAGGGCAAAGAAAGATAAAGCTACGTTAAAATATACAATGAATACTATTCATATAAGTTCATCCTCTTCTCATTCTCTCTTACATTTCCCCCCTTCCGTGTTAGAAAAAACCTCTTCCCCAAGAGCTATCATCCTGAGGAAAGGCAAGCAGCACACATAACATTTAGCTTAAACCAGAAACAAATTCCAGCACCTCTTCTGTACACAACAACAAACAGCATTCAGCCAAGCTGACTTGAGCATGCCCTATCATGCATGCGCAAAAAATCCCAGACAGACTCCCTAGATGCTGTGATTCAGAGAAGCTGCAATCCTTTCACCCTGATCAGGTATTGATCAGCTATATGATCAAGGTTGACAAACCTGACGTGGGGTGAGCAAGAGGAAGAATAAAAGCACTTGAGCACATACATGCGTGCCCTACTGGAAATACCCTCTCCTCTACATGTCTAATCCGAAACATCTCACATGGAACTGAAAGCCTGTACCTCACCAGTGCCACTCGGAGAATTCAAATGAGATGGTGTTGAAGGTCTTATTAAAGGTCTCTCTAATCAACCACGGAAACAACTTTCTTAATAAGCATGCAATAAAATGGTATGACAAAGGACCCAGCAAAATGACCTTGTGGTGATCCTACTATTTGTAAAAATCTACACAGCCGTTACAGAAATTAGCACGAAGAGAAGCTCACGAATAGCAGTGTACAAGCTCTTTTGCACCGGAAGGTAGCACCTCATACCTACACATGCAGACACTGCGTAGTCGTACCTCTAAATGGTTACACAGATATGCTAGTCATGTAGATGCACACATTGTAGCCAAATACAAGTCTCCATTTCTGCTGGCTGTGGTTCATCTGCCATGCTATAACTCTCAAATCTTAAATTCTGATGCATTTTTGATAGTCTCATTTTAAGAACTTACCTGTTTATATACCTTTTTATATGTACTAGATGAATTTAAAAGATGTTGTAAGGTAAAGTATAATACAGTTAGCAGTGGTCATGGATTCACTCTGGATATTTGAGATTTACTTCAGAGGCCTTGATTCTGCTCTTCTCTTCCCCAAAGGCTTAATTTTGTAGCTTCATATATGGTCCTCTCCTGCCAATAATTCTCCCCCCCTTTTTTTTTTCTTGTCTTGTACTTTTTCTCCTTTTCTCCACCTCTAATTTTTCTGCACTTGTCTAAAAGTACAGGAGCCCTGAGATTTTAATTTCAGAAGCTGGTACTTATAATACAGGTATGGTGTTATCTACAGTGCAGTTTATGTATACTACAATGTAAAAAGTCATACTCTGTTCTATGAGCTTTCGTGCAGAAAGCAATGACAATGGTGATTTAAGTAAAATTAGATTTCTTTCTGTGCTTTTTACAACAAAATCTTGCAGTGTAATACCTCATCGGCATTTGAAGCGGTTTTCCTATATCCAGAGACACAGGACAATTTAGATGTAAGGGATCTCCAGAGGTCATTTAGTCCAGCACAATAAACCTTACTGACATCTGTGAAATTTAAACTGGGTTTTAAATCGTGAGACTTGCAGGTTTTACCACCTTATGAATTTAAGTAAAAATAGAAATTTGTAAGAATTCACTAATATTCACAGACAGAAAACTCTGCTAGGAAATTGGCATCGTAACTACATTCTGCTAGCATTCCAAAATGATAGCTGCTTCTTTAAACAACACATTTAAAACACTTCCATACCACTGAAAGAAAAAGTGTCTAGAAATCTGAGACTGGTGCCAGTCTCAGGCTGTCTCAGTCACACCTATTTGCCTTAGATTTGCCCTGTTCTGAAGTGGACAGACGTTACTCAGTACTAGATGCAGGTAGTAGTTCACACTTCTTAAATAGAAAAACCAAATACTTCCACTTTACAGTAGAATTAAGGAAAGTTCTGCAAAGCTCATCTTTCTAGTACGTAAAATAGCTCCATCCTAAAGAGCAACTTGCTTATTTTTTGAGAGTTTGTTTTCTCATTTAAAAATAAGAAGCAGATGATAAGAGACATTACGCACATTGTGTGCAAACAGCTTTCATTATTGGAGCCTATTTATACTGCCTTCATATTAGGGAAAATCTAAGGTCTAGTGATACGTGAGCATCTGATGAAGGGTTGGGCTGCTCGCTGCCATGTGATTATTTACCCATGTTTTCCTTCTCATCTGATGTCCCTGTATCTCCTAAGTCATGTAGGGAATTTCAAAAAGTGATCACACAAATTTCTTCCTACAATTAATAATCAAGAGGAAGGGGAAGTTAAAGAAACTGGGCAAACTTAAAAAAGCAGATAAATGGAAACTTCAGTCAAGGGTGGTTTGGGGACTGTTTTCTCTCCTGGGCCCCATCAGGCTCACAGGCCCCAACAGCTTGTTATTTAACCACAGATTGCATTTTAAAGTTCCATAACAAACTGCAGAACTGCGTTTCACTTAACAAGAATGCAAACGTGTTTGCACATGTTGCAGCCAATACACTGATTCTCACCTATATTTCATTCCACTTGTCCACCTCCCATGTACCTGATGTGGTATTGACAAACAGTACACTGCATAATGCTGATCATTCAGATGCTGGATCTCCTGCAGGACCTCAGGCCATTTCCGACTGCAACAGACGATAAGGTGCCTGAATTTTTAAGCTTCTGGTGTGAAGCTTTTGGTTTCCTGTTGGTCCTCTGCAGAACTTCATTCAGCAATTCTCCTGTCTTGTCGGGAGATCCCAATGATCAGACATGAAAGAACGGTTGGGAATCTAATACACCTCTGACTGCTCTCATTTAGACAACACTGTATAAAATAAAAGGGATTTGAAATACATCCACTACACTGTCAGCCTTATCCTTTCTAGCTGTTGTTCTTTTAATCTTCATTGTGCTCCTCAAATCCCCACAGGCAGCACTCCTGTGCCAGCGCATCCACAGACTTCAGCTGGCATACAAAGAGCCACTGGAGCGGCAGAGTGCGAGAGCACTTCAGTGTGAATACTGCCTCCAGCATGTAACGAGCCTTCCCCTCTACCACCAGAAATCTTTTCGTTGCCTTTGTTCCGTCTCACTTGGGGAAATAAATTCCCAAGTATTACCTAAGCCCTTATGGGAATCCCTTTTCAAGTCCAACTTTCCCACTTAAAACAAAATAGAGCACAGAATGCACAGAATTCTATCTTTTGAAGCAGGAATCATATATGGAAGCATTTGACTTAATCGTTTTGTGTCCTAAAACACTTACATACTTACCTGTATTATGGGAGAGAGGACAACAGGAGGGGTATAAATGTCATACATTACTTTTTTTTTTTTTTTTTCTTTTTTCTTTTTAGAAGAACAGCTGAGCAGATAAGAGACAAAATTTTGCAGTCTTGGAAGAGGATAGAGAGAAAGTCTAATACAGAAAACCCAGAATTGGAAAAAGAAATTACAAAAGCTTTTCACATGTTACACAGACTATTTCTAACATTTTAATAATAGATGCTGATAAATTTGTTACACTTTCACCTTTCTCCTAATTGTCATCATAGAATATATCCCCAAGTTTACCTGCATTATGGTCATGTCAACTGGCAATTAAAAAAAAAAGTAACGGTAGCTGCTGCTAATAATCAGTCTGGGGAAAAAAAAAAAAAAAAAAAAAAAGTTTTTTGGGAATCTTCTAAGAAGATAATGGATTTTACTAGAAAATACATTCTGGATCGCACTGCCCCCTGATCCCCTGCAGCTTCTGCACTGCCCAACACTGCAGTCCATTAATCTGGTCCTTACCTTGCTAATACGATTACGAAGATACTACGCTACTTGGTAAAGCCAAGGTAAGCAACTTCCACTGGTCTCCCAGCATCCACAGAGCCAGTGATCCTATCCCAAAGTTACCAGCTCATCAGGTATGATTTGCCCACCCATAACCCATCCTGGCTGTTCCCATTCACCTTCTTATTGTCCACTTGCTTGGAAATGGCTTCCAGCAGGCACTGCTATCTTCCTAGAGACCCATGCCAGGCTCACCAGCTTGGAGCTACCCGAATCCTCCTTCCTGTCATCCCCAAACATGAGTGTGATGTTTGCTTTTTCCCAGCTTCAAGGAACCACGCTCCTGGGCACCTTTTAAAGATGACAAATAAGCACCCCTGCAGCAATACCAGTTAACGTGAGCATCTTTGGATGCATCTCATCCGTTCCCATTATGTCTGACTTATTTTCTTACGCAGCCCGTAACTTTAACTTCCTCTAGGATGAAGGTAATCCTTTCCTCCTCCAGACTGACAAGGGGCTCAGGCAGCTGAGAGTTCCCATAGCTTACCAGTAAAAAACCCGAGGCACCAAAGTTGTGGAGCACCTTTTCCGTGACCCTCACCGCTAGGTCCTCTGCCTCAGTGGGGCCCATCCTTTAATCTTAAGCCAAAAATATCTTGCTGTGGTTTTCCTCATGTAAAATGGGAAGTAGACATTCAAAAGGGAAAGAGACCCCACAAAACCTGTTTATTTTTTATTTAATCTGTATCAGTGCTTACTATGGTGGATTTCAGCTGTTTGAAATGAATATAGTAGAAGAAATTCTGAAAAGAAGGCTTGTCAGTCAGCAGCTTAATTCTTAGCAATTGAAAACACAGGAGATAGTAAGTACTACCTGCTTTTACCAAGCTATTTGCATTTAAAATAGGCCTTTATATTTTAACCCCATTACAGCTTCTGTACAAAACACATTCCCATAGAAACCTCTCCCACACCTACTGTGCTTCTAATGTCCTACGAAGGACAACAACGGTAACAAAAGCTGCTTTGTTGTTTAAAGAAGACAACTAAACAACTACAGCTACATCGAAAGGCTAATCATCCTCACTTCAGTAATTTCACTGAGTCCAGAAAATAATTCCAAATGCCCAAATCGCTCCGTTCTATAATATTTGCATGAATATGAAACATTAGAATCTACATCCCATCTGTATCTGCAGCACAAAGAGAAACCTTTTTCCGTCCAGAGGCTGACAATTAGGACTGGTGATAAACATGAGAATAAATGACATAGTGAGTTTCTTTCATTCCACAAGAAGGAATAAGCTATCAAAAGGTTTCATTAAATATTTTCATTTCAACACAACTTAGAAATTATGCAAATTTATTAGAGAGAGGTTCTGTTGCAATGGCATATTTTCTTTTATAATTCCATCTAAACTAAAAATAAAGTCGAAACAGTGTTTTTAAAGATTATTGCACCTTGAGGGCACCCTGAAAAACACAACATGGATTTTGAAGATATTTGGTACTGATTTAAAACAACGAGTCCATATGTTTTAGGATAAATGATAAATGACTACAAAAGATGAACAATGAAAAATAGGTTTATGGATACAGATTTAAGCACAGGGATCTTAATTTCTACACATGCAAGAATTCAAAACAGTCTTTGACAGGACTGATATTACAGTTCAGCATAACAAAAGTAGGAAATCTCTAGTGCTCATCAGTGTTGAGGAAAGTTGCTTCTCTTTAAAATTACACGTGAGCTTGGACAGCTTCACAGAAGTACCTACTTTAATGGTACCAGGTCACACAGCAAGCAGAGCATAGACATGCAGAACCTCCTCAGTATAAGTGAGATTGTATTGAAGGAGCCTAAAACCGTAACATATAATTTGAATGAAATCAAACTTCATGAGTAAGTAACAAAAGCGGAAGGAAAGGCAAACCCATCCCAAAGAAGCAATTTTTCAACATATAAATACCAGGAAACAAGTGAAGTCAAGTTCACTCAAAAAAGAACACAAAATTTAGCAAGCAGCATGATACGTGAGAATCACTTGTGGATATCTTACTGAATAATATGAATTTGGAAAGAAACGTGGTTATTATGATTATATGCCTTTGCCCCTTTCAATGCTACCCAAAATGTCTTCTCCTATCTGATGGTATCATTAAGACAGCGGTTAAGGTATTCTTAAGACAGCTCCTGTTTTCTAACGATACTGCTACTGGGAAGAAAGGCAGACGGTTGTGCCAAAATCCCTGAAAAACCTTGCTTCCAAATTCATCTTGTGCTTACAGCTCATATTAATCCAGCCTTTATGCTAACCCCTTACTGAGGGAAATATGAAACACTTGACATTCAACTACAAGTTCAAAACACCAATTCATACTTTCTTTCACCTGTCATTAGGAAAAACTGACTGCCAAGAAGATGATGCATGTTTCACATGACTGAATCTGCAACTGGTAGTCCAGAAGACCGACACATGCTGTAAAAATTTACAGTTTCAAATCACTTAAATTAACAATACCCAAAAGCATAATCTATCTTTATGACACCTAATGAATTATTACGGTCAACGTGTTAACTATTTTCCTCTTTAATACTAAATAAATTTTCTACATAGGATAATCTTACATACATACACATAATTTATTCAGTGCATTATAAAAATGTAAAAAAATCAGTAACAGTATAAAAATGTGGTGACAATTTTGTAACATTGTAAATCTGTTCTAAGCCAGCTTTTAGAGTGGTGTACATCTACAAAACCAGTCTTCTGATTAGCTTTTTTAAATGAAAAAGCCTTTTTGACCTATTAAGCATGAAGATGAACATTAATTCTGTATTTCAAAGCCAAGAAAATTACTTTAAGTTTTAACATAAATATGTCTGACTATAAAGGGTTTGCGTTTAAACTTCAGACATTTTGATGCAAGTTTGTTTAAGGTGCAACTATTTTAGTCTCTTTCCTAATAGTCTGGATGTGTTAGGTAATAAAATAAACAATTTAACTCTGCAGTTAATAACTTACCCTTACTTGACCAACAAAAGCATTGGCTTCCTCTTCCTGTACAGACAGGTTTTTAGGTAGAAACATATCAAAAACTGGTCCATTGTCATTTACATCTGTCACCACTATGTTAACAGTAGCAGTTGAAGTCTGCAGAGAAAGATAAATTTATGAATAATTACCTTTACTTTACAATTTCACAGATGACAACTGATTAGCAACTTTACTGCTATGTATTAGATCTATCCACTGCAGAAACACAAGTAAACAATGTTTTTGTGAAACAGGAAGCATTATTCCCTTGAAGAGTTTATTTTTTGTCTTATAAGGAAAGGAAGGAAAACAGGCTAGAGACTGACTACTGTATTAGAGATGCATAAAAGACATCAGATGCGTTTTGTCTAAAGTGATACTTTAAGGGTTTCAGGATCTTTAATTCTGAGGTGGGGAAGCTAAAAATATCAAAATTGCCAGGACACTGGAAAGAAAAAGTGATTTTACTAATCAACATATACTACTTTAATGATTAGCTTAGATGAGTAGTCAGCCTCTTATCTGGCACAGTTGTGCTACCACAGCTCCATGGTGAGTTCATCTGACAGTAGCTCACAGATCTCTTTCATCCTGTATCCACATCAGGCAGACATGCTGTAAAGCATTAGTACATTAGCTATAATGCAAAGAGAGGTGCCTAATGGAAACTGTGTAATTAACTACATTTTAAACTCATACATTTAAACAAAATGTGTCTGTTTTTCCTACTGAAATTGCCTATGCAACTTCAAGAAATCGGAGAGTGAAACACGTTGTTGGCAGATCTTCACAGCCTTAGTTAGATCCCTTTTCAGCAGTCCTATATAGTATTTCGGTCACAAAACAACACTATTTTAAATCAATTCAGGAGCTGCTAAAACCTTTGCTACCAGAGATGCTTTTACTCCACACATTCAGATCTAGCATAGCAGCAAGTTGTCATGATGAACTGTAGTTTCAGTTTATCACCAATTTTGGCTGTAATAGTAATTAAGGTAAAAACTAACACTACCTACCTCATGCAGTTGGTTATTTTGGAATATAGCTAAGCATCAAAGTCTCTTTCTTCTCTGTTTCTCAACTTTGACTGTTTTGCATTGAGGCGAAATACCTCAGTTTGAGCTTTGTGAATTTAAACATTGTGGCAACAACAAAACCAAGACTTTGCTTTATACTCTATAAATACCAAAGAGTTCCAGCTAATAATACACATTTCTGTGACCTGTGACAGACGCTGCAAAGTGAAGGAATGAACAGCCCTCGTCATCCACCAGGGAAAAGAGAAGCACTACTGCGCAAAAAAACATGGTAAGGAAATTGAAATTATACACCAGGAAAGCCTTTCACTGCAAGAACAGAGAAACGCTGGCACAGGCACTGCAAGGAGGCTCCGTCCCCAGGAGCAGGATACATCTGTCGTGCCCAACAGCAGTGATGGCTGATGCCGTGGCGGAGCACTGACGGGCAGGCTAACCTGGTGCGGGAACCCCACGTTGTTAGTCTGACAGGGCTTCTTCCAGTGCTTTATTCAGTTCACATGCAAACAGAATCATTGTATTGGACAAACGCAGCCTGGTAGCCAAATGTTAAGGGAGACATGATGGAAACACAGGCATGAAGCCTAACACTGATGCCATACTACCGCGGATTGCTAGTGATGGTTTCCCAGACTGTTTTGTACTGTTCCCCCAGTGACAGTAATATTTGTCTATGCTGCAGCCACTTCTACTGTGAAGTGCAGTGTAAAATCAAGCAGAGGAGATTAAATCAGCTTTCCTGTGCTGTACATAGATGCCTACTGATACTGAGCTACCCTCACGGCAAGCTACATTGGATGAGATGTGTATGGCATTACCGTTCAGGTAACTTCACGGTGCAGACCTAACTGCTGAGAAGCACCCTCCTTGAGGCACAAGGCTAACCAACCTGTTAAAAACCTCACAAGTAAAATACAATCTAGAAAAACTTACTCCTAATTGTTTTGGAAGTATTTTGTTCCCCTCTCCTAACTTCTACTCTAAATCTGAATATACTGTTTATTTTCAAATCCTCATATTGAGGCTTGTTCCGTCTGGAACCTCACTGCTTCAGAGCAAGAGGGGCAGAACCATTTCTTTGATCGTTACCGGCATTCTTTTTGCTGTGGCAGGCAAAAGGCAATACAAGAATGCCTACTGCTCCCCCATCTGAAATAAAGATGCCCTTTCATTTTGGTTTGCCACTGACAATAAAAGCCACATTCCATTTTCCTAATCCAATAATCAGAAATGGGTGTTGAATGAACTTGCAATGAAATTAAATATATTTTGAATATGGCACAGTTTCAGATAGCTACTCAGGAGAGAGAGCCCATTCATAAACCCAAATTGCTAAGACTGATGCTACCATTTCAACATTCTTTCCAGGAACTCTGACAGCTATAGAGCTCGTGGCCATCTCTGGAGTCTATCTTTTCTGAAACATCATCTGGTGCAGTACCTCCTTCATGCAGACCTACACCTTCGCTGGTCCCTGCAAGTAACTGTCCATAATATATACCGAATATCATGGTTTTTATTAAGGGCCAGGCTCCTAGTATTTGCCACAGAGGAAAAGCATGCAGATTAGCACTTGCGAAGGACAACTCCTGTACTGAAACCTACTCGCTGTCTTCATAGTACCTGGTCATGCTTTCATTGCTGTGTTGCCAGGTCAATCTGATAACTTATTGTCTGCAAGAGTGATCCTGTAACAAGTCAATCTCCTTCACCTTCCAAATCCTCAGATTTGGCAAGCAGCCCAGCCGCTGGTATTGGAGTCAGCTGTCTCTCTTCCACAACAATACGCATGGCTGTTGTTTGCCAAAAGGCCTTTGTACTTCACTGAGGTGCTACCTGTGTGAGCAGGCTTCCTTACCAATCCTGGCTACTGGCACAGCAAAGAGCAGAGCCCAAACAAACACAGATGGCACCACTAGTAACCACACACAATGCAGCTCTACCGGAGAGAGCTTCTCTATAGTTTCTTGCACAGAGGCAAATGCAGAAAACAGACCCGTTCCACAATAAGCATCATCTAATAACAACTTAATACTTAAATAGTAACTAACAGAATATTCTGAAACAAGAAAAGATGCATTCAGGCTGGCTTCTTATATTGATTTGCATCCAGTTATTTGTTAATTGTTGCTGAAACTGCCATGCCCGTACTCGGTGTATATAAGGAAAATGTACCTCGCCATTCATGCATCATTGTCAACACAAAACACACTCCCGAATGTTTGCTCTGATGATGTGGAACGTGCATTGAACATAAATCAATCTTCCTAAGCTAACTTCATTCTTCAGAATAGAGGATAATAAAAACTCTTAGATTTAATAAACTGAGAGAACTATGGCATGGAAAACATTGTCTTAATAAAGTACTTCTCATTTTGAAAAAGATTTCTTTTCCATTGAAGAGAATTTTAATGGGCTATATTTGATAATCTGTGGTATGTTTACTCCTGACAATGCTGAATCAACCCACGGCAGCTCTCAGAACAGCTACCAGAACACGATTTGCATCTGGTAACTTCTGAATCAAGTGCTGAAAGCAAAATTATTGCTGCAATTTACTTACAGGTCTAACTTCTGCACATAAGTGCATGTCAATGGATGTGTGGAGGCTCACATTTATTTCAGATAAACACCACAATACATTATGGGGAACTCTTACGAACACTTGTCCCGAAGGACAGTGTTTTTCTAAATCCAAGTAACTCTCTGCTCTGGAAGCATGCTATTATTAATAATACAATCCCGTCGTATTACTTTATATCTCGAACAAAAAAAGGGACTTTTCTTCCCTTCGAGTATTCTTGAAACCCAGTCATAGCATTATCAAAAATGTAGAGCTTACTGAAATGCTGGTATAAATTTAGAAGGGGTCGTGTGAGTTAAGTGCCAAAGGAGACTAGTATTTCCCCTAGGAGAAGGTACAGAAATAGGAAGGCTAAGATCTGCTTAACACAACCTTGATTTTAAGATCTTCTTTGACGTCTTTATCAAGGACCAGGATGAGGTGATGATGCACACTCTCAAGTTTGCAGGTGACACCACACCGAGGGAGTGGCAATACAAAAAACAGTCAAATTGCAAGGAGAGGTTCAGACTGGATATAAGGCATACCTTTACCCCATGAGGACAAAAATGACATCTTTCCAGTGTGATAAAGCAAGTGTTTTCTATATGGTATTGCAAGAGCAAAAGCAACTGCTTTGCTCTTGTCTTCGCAATGTAGACAGGCACAGTTTTTCTTTGCAATGTAGACAGCATTCCCTAAATAAGACCACAAAGGATCTCATTTTTGATGTCAAATATAATTATTTGACAGGGTTTACCTGAGAAATGCAAAACTAACTACCACCCTTCATATGCAGAAGTCAGGCTGAAGGGTTCCTTGAGTTATTCTATAATATATAGTCATTCTGCAATGTAGAATATGGCATTTTACTGGAGAAGAGAGGAGATTCCAGGTCAGACTAAACCCCCAGGCAAGAAAGGACTGCAAAGATTAAAGAGTTCTTGTTTAGCTTAGTTTTACAGTAAAAGCGGAAAGTTTGCAGCATTTTGTAAGACAGGAGAGAAGTAGACAGTAGAAGAGATGTGAAATTGTTCCCAATGCGTCTGTTATCCAAGGATTTAGTATTTTTCAAATTGATTACAATTCTTTTACTTAATCTTAAGAATCCTACCTTACCTGCTTGCCAATGCTGCCACAGAGGACAGCACTCCACCTATTACTGAGTAGCAAAGTTAAACTCAAAAAACCAGTAAAGCAGTAATATTTTATTGAGATATCAACTGGGAATATTATTTTGTAATATTAAGTTTTCTGTTCATCCTACGCTTTCAAGAGTATTTGTAGTAAAAAGACTGTTTCAAACATATTCACATTTTTCTGTTAGTCACAATTTAGCTAACTATCAAACGTGGATCAATTCAGTGGCAGGATCACTAAGAGAATTATTCATAACAAGCTCTGGGTTAGCAGCAGCAATGCCTCTGCGTTCTCTTCTTTTACTTCATTAACAACAAACTTGGAACTGAGAAAGAATATGGGGAACACTCCAAGAGTTTTCTTGCTATTTTATCCTAATTCTGGAAACATGCTTTAGCCCTCTGATGGAATAAGCCAACCTTTTACATGAAGCAGTAGTCAGTTGGCTACCTTTATTTCTTTAAGATGTGTAGAGCAGCAGTTCTGCCATTACCATCAGGAACTGCAATAATCAAAGATAAAAAAATTAATAAATCAACAGTTCTGTATTCACATTAGATGGTTCCAAAGTTTTGTTTAAGCTCACTGCAAGCTACAACTTCAGACTGACATGTTGTTTAGCCATTATTACACAAGTTGAAAAAATCATAGTGCCTTATTCAGAACTGCAGCATGAAGCAGCATTGATAACGTCATAATCATCTGTCCTGTGGATTATGTAAAAAGTTAACAGCACCACTGAAATCACATTGACTAAATAATTATTGCTTTAAAGTTATGATCGTTCAGGGCTAGCCCTAACCTCTTCTCAGTCTGTCACTGGAACCAAAAATAACAAAGCAAGTACACTGAGGGTCACATCCTTCTCAACAGCAGCCAAGGTAACCACTCGGCACGTCAGCCAATGCGGGAGGACACCAGGGTACTGAATGCATGCTTTGGGGATAAGGAGCCTGCTGCAGAGAGGATAAAAGTAAACACGCTGAGAAAGGGTTACTGTACTTTGTATGGAGCTCAGCTGCATGCATCGTTACAGAAGCCTATCATTTCTTATCACCATTTTCAACTGCAGGTGGCCGTGGCTGCCTGAGATCGCTCTCAGTGCCATGTAAACTGTGCTTCGTTTGCTATGCAAGTAGTGTAACTTCTGCCAAGGCAGCCTAGTGCAGACAGAGATGGGGATGCTTTTGTCACAAGTCATCACATCAAAATCTTAAGGAGGTAATGAAGAGCATCAGCAGCTATGAGAGCAACGTATACCTTTGAGTATCAAAGCAGCAAAATTTGTATTGAGAGAAAGACAAGTTCCAATCGGGTGCCCATTTACTTTTGCAAAGCCAGCTTTCTCCTCTTGTTAGTGGGGAAAAAGGACAGCTGTACTGCACATCTCAGAGCCTCAACATGTAAGAAAAACTTTAATTTCTCTTCATTCACCAGTTCTTATACTTCAAAAGTGGAGCAGCATATCTGGAACCTACATGCCAGCTCCCATAACCTACATGTGGCAGACTAAACTTAAGGCAATGCTTGGAATTACCATTAGCAATGAAGATTTTTACTTGCAAAGCTTGGGAAAAATTAATAGAAGATGTAAATATGTTTGAAAAAAATCAGTTTCAGCTAGAATCTTTTAATCTTCCCTCTCGCCACATTGCTCATTACACTCTTTGTAATGAAAGCAAATAGTAATCAAATTTCTTATGGAATTAGGAAAAGCCGCAGTGTTTTCCAGAGGACCTTAAAAGAAACAGTAAGACAGGAGCCTCTCAAGACACAGAGTTGTTTTGCTAAGCTCTTCAGATATGCTTAATTGCAACTTCAAGTCTTTAAACAAACTTGAGTGGTTCCCCAGAATAATGAGAGAACTAATTCACAATTGGTTTTGTAGATCAGCTGAATGGGGTCTCCTCATGCATGTACCAAGTTAATACAGTTGGGGACAAATAAAAACCTGCTTTGGCTGTTTTTAAAACTGGCCTTTTCTAAAAAAAAAATATTTGTCAAGTGTGGTTTGGAAAGCAGTTTTGAAGTTAGTACTGGAAATTCATGCATGGCAAAAAGTAGTACAGCGTCACACCAGGCAGCTCCTATTTATTATTGAAGTGAACTGTGTTTACTTCTGTTTTGTAATAAGCCTAAGTCAAACTAAAGACCATCAGCTGCAATTTATAGCTTTCTTAGGGCCAATAAAATAGTTCCTACATTGCTAAGCAAAGAATTATATATAAGTGTAACATTTACATAGCCTCCACAAATATCTTACGTCCTAAGTACACAAGGCCCCGATAAATGTTACAGATGATAAATCTGAAGGAAATTTCGCTTGTGACTTCGTGTACGCTGCCATTTAAATGGAGATTGGAAATTGATGAGAGCATTCTTTGCCTTGGAGAGGAAACATTCTCAGCTCTGATGTCAAGCCAGTTTATTAATTTAGACAAACTCTAAGACAAATGCTATCATCTCTAGATATAAGTAGTTTGCAAATAATAAGATCTGAGGCAAAGCCCAGGGCCTTATTTGATCAAAAAAAGAAACTGTAAATAACGATTCTGATTTACATATCAGGACTTATCTATATTAAATTCAAGAAAACTGCACTTAAATTATGATATTCAAAATAATAGCCATTCCCTACATGGCAGGAGAAACAGCTGCTCAGATCTTAAGTTACTGGGAGCAATAAGAACCAGAATAAAATATACAAGAAATGTTTAATAACAGGAAAATTGCTATGGCATCCATGTTCAGTGCTCCACGAGAGGGGCAGCCTGAAGAATGACATTGCTAATAGGACTCCGATAATTATTGGTAATGGAGGATGACAATGGAGTGCGAATGACGAAAAATTGATGGGTAAATAGGACAGGCCAACCACCGGCGGTGGAATCAGAGCTCCAGCCCTCTGTGCCTCACTGTGGAACAGGAAGAGCACTGACCTGCTGTGCAAGCAGCTGGAAAGCATCTCGGTATCACAGGAATGAAATACTTTTGTGCCTATGAGATGAAACTGCAGTTATATTACAAGCTACATAAGCACAGGGTAAATGACCCAAATTTAGAGCATACTGTGTGCTGCATCCACAGCACCCAAGATAGTTAGAGGTTGATGTACAGATTAGGCTACATTTGTTGTGCAGGCTGGCAGGGACAAAGCTGTGTAAAACCTGGGCAACACCTTAAGTAAAAGTGCAGGATTCAGCATCTTGATCACAAAAGCGTAAAGCTACAGCACCTCTATACCTTTAGGTCATAAAACCAAACCTGACAACTTCTAAACAGGGGAGAAACATGAGGTGTTGTAGCCTTCAGCTGCAATTCTCCCAGCTTCCTGCACAAGTTATCTATTTAGTTAAAAGCAGAGACTTCACTGTTGCTGAAACTTGGTGCAGAACTGTTTCTCACCTTAAAATAATGAAAGTCATATTTGAAGACAGAATTACAATCAGTACAAAATCTTTGATGGAAAACTGTCAATCTACTTCACAGGGGTTATTTAAATCACCCCTTCCCTTCAGGATTTGAAATGAAAACCTTTATGGGGAATATAATCCACACAATGCAAGGAGAGAAGCTGTACAAACACTGGAAGTTTGGGAGTCTCCTAAAGCTCGCTCAAAGACAGCTGTTACACCCTAAAAACAAGCTGATGGTCAGGGAGAAACCTGTTCTCCTAGAAGAGGAAATCTGGCCAGGCAAATTCTTCATTTGTAGACTGAAAATTACAGATCAGAAAAAAAAAAAAAAAAAAAAAAGGGCTGCCTGATATGAAGCACATAACTTGAAAATAGTAACAGGCAGTGTTTTTTTTAGTTACAATATATATATTGTTAATATTAAAACCATTTGAAAGGGAGTTCTAAGGGGACGAGGTACAGAATTATCTTTTTATTGTTCCTTTTCACGTATTTAAGTATTCATTCCTATTGCTTCAAAATATCAAAATAAATGTGCTACATCAAGGTAATACTGAAGCTCCACAAGACGAATGGATTCCATTGACTTTGTTTTTTATTTTTTTGCAATCACACTTTACTGATTACAGAAATGTCAGTTTAGTAGAAACCTTTTTAAATACAGGCCTTTGTGTATATAAAATCTCTTCAGTATTTACTGTAAGAGCTGTGCATCCTTTATTCTTAATAGATAATGGAACTGATATGAAGCAGATACAGGTGATACTTACAGCAGTAACAGAAAATTTACTGTAATTAACTCTCAGTATGCTATTCAAGTAGCAATGCTCTGCCTCAATTACCTTCATCCAGTGCTACCTGTTGGTTCCAAGCAATGTAATTATTTCAAGCGTCAGGGGAGATGGATGCTCTAAATTATTAGTGATCTTCTCAGATGACTGAAATACCCAGCTATAACCTCCACGATGAAACACTCACTGCACTGAAATGAGGCTACTGATGCTTCACTCTGTGACTGCAAGCCCACTTGAAATGTCTGCTCTGATCCAGAAGGAGAAGCAGCGAGGAGGGACATCGCTTGGTGTCTGCACCATCCACACCAACGCCCCTCGGGGTCCTGGCAGAGCACAGCTCCGCCTACGATCTAGGGCACAAGAGCTTTCATTCTGTTTTCGGTTACAGCCTGTAGCAATGATTTAGCTACATCACGATCTGAACAAACACTAGTTTTCAACGGCTGGTCCTCCTGAGGGCATTGCTGTGGCCAAGAGACTTACTGTGACCATGAACGTCTGACCATGAACACCACTACCCGCGAGCATGCTGCAGCCGGCTGTATGTTTGCCAAGTAGCTCAAATCTAAGTCCCGCTGATTTAGGCTGCTGTACTGACTACAGCTCAAACACACGTATATATCTTAGCTGGTGCTTTTCTCTCCTCACAAAACATGGCCCCAGAGCGGTTTTGTCAACAGCGCTAAAATGACTCCAAATTTTTGGTGAACCATTCGCTGCAGAGGAAATGGGCACAGGCTGAGCATAACAGGCAAAACCTTGGATTCTTGGCCTTCAGAGAAACACCCCCAGAGCGCGGCCGCCTCTCCTCTTTGCCACCCAATGCAGCTCCGCCTGTTACCTGAACAGCACCACCTGGACAGAGGAGCTTCTGCCAGGCTTCCAAAATGCTTCAGTGACCTGGGGGTTAGGACACACTCTGGGAAAAGAGGTAAGGGAAGATGCGTCTTCTGTGGCCTACAGGAGAATCTCAACCCTGACCAGTATTTCCTGGGTATCACAGAGCGAGTGTGGCACTGGACAGATGTTGATTTATTGCTAAAAAGGAAGGCTGCGGGTGCCTGGGAGGCTGGGAACAACCTCTGGATGGCTGACAGTTTTTAATAGCTGATTACCAGCTCCTAACTGGCTTTGTGAACTAGGCACTGAGCTGCCCTGTTTTGCCAGCATTTGGGCAGTTAAAATCAAGCAAGAAGGTGTTTCTGAAGTGCTGGGTAAATATTTTCCTGACTGGACATTTGTATTTGGGGGTTTGAATTCTGCTTAAGTCTCACAATAGACAGTAAAACAATACAGCAGAGCTTCCTGTATTATATATAAATGATCTAACATATACACACTTGTGCAAGCCAAAAATAAATAGCACGGAAGACTATTTCTTTCTCCAAACACAAGTCATTCGTGTTTTATTTCTAGCTTCTCCCTCTGAAATGTGAAGACATGAATTCTTGCCTTGAAACCTAACCAAACACACCACAGTTTGTGAAAATTATTTTAGCTTGACATTTTTTTCATTCACCTGTCATTCTTCTACCCTTCAACAAATATGCCTCATTGCTAAGGAAAATAAAAATATTTTCTTGACTACTCAACTAATGCATACTTAATTGTTTGCTGCATTGTATTGCTAACAGCGACAGGTAGTGGGTTGTGTTATTCCAAGGTCAGAGAAAAACCACAATTAACGTTAATGCTCTAGGTCGTAAGTCAGAGCAACAATAACTTAGGAAGCATAGTCGAGCATTTTAAACACCTGAGGGCATTATAAGGCATGCAAAAGTGATGCAATGGTGTCAGCCAGGCCACGCACGGCTACATGGAAAGTCATATTGCTTTGTGAGGGCATAAGTAGGTCTGCATTAATTCTGATGGAATAAGCAGTCCCCAAAAGTCCAAAGGTGTTAACATGATTGTCAGAACACAACATTAAGCAGCTAAATAAACCTTGAGGCTCAGAATAGAGAAACCTCACTACTCAGTGTCATTATAATATAGTTATAAGTCTCTTATACCTTTTATTAATGAGACAGAAAAAGAAGCGAGGGGAGAAAAAAATCACCAAGAAGTTGAGGTGTGTTGAGCACAGAATTTTCATGTGAATAACTGCATTTAACAGACTTCACAATGACAATACGAAGAGCTAGCTTGGCACAGAGAACATGGAGTAGAAAAAGGAGGGCTGATACCACACTGCATACTGGTTCAATACCACATGCAGTTTACACTGCAGACATGAGCTGCCAGGGCACACAGAGCTGGCCTGGCTTGGTTGAAGCTGCAGGGGGAAGAGTTTGAGCCCTGCAGGATCAGGAATCCAATAACCTGTGGGGTTAAAAAGCCTGAAAGCCAGAGGCTGGTACCACTGTGGTGACAGGAATGGCTGCATGCTGTGACATGGAAAGGCACCTGGAGAAAATGTTTGTCCTCGAGAGAGTGGTGCTGGGGCTGCTGTACCCCAAGGGCAATTGTGATCGTTGGTGGGAAGTGTCCTGCTGCCCCCACGTGCTGCCCTCCAAACTATCAGAGACACCAGAAGCAGGGAAAAAAAAAAAAAAGATTCATCTCCAAGGAGACACCATGGTTTTCTGATATAAACTAGTTAAAAAGAAAAGGTCCTCCATGACATTTCACTGACATTGAAATCCATGGCCTTAGCAAGAACAGTTTGCCATGATCCCAGCTAGCAAATTTAAATGAATCCCTGACCCAGGAGGAACCTTTCCAGCAGCAGAGTACATTCAAAAGAGCTGGAAATCAAAAAACTGTGCAAAGATGCAAGGAAACCTTGCAATTTATTCAAAAACACTATTGCCTTGCATAGAAAAAACATGGAGATTTAATTGGCTGAGTTGTCCTGTTTCATCTATTTGTTAAACAAGGTGAGGGATTTTTACCGCCTCATTTGTGATAATGACCTGGCAAAAAGCAAATCCAACCAACTCCTTACCCTTCTGTTTTGTGAATATGCATATGCAGGAGAATTTACGTCAGCTTGCCAAGTGAGCCATACTGCAGGACAATTTTTAGAACAGATGTGCACCACCACCAGCAGAAAGAGTATCATAACAAAAGGAAATGGGTACAGCTGGGTGAGAGAACATCTTGAAGACCCCGAACCAAGCAGCAGAAAAGGGAACACACACAAGCTAGACAGTGTGACCACATTACACTGTGAGAACAATTAACAGACACATGTAGATATAAAACTAGTTTAAAAAATGTGTGAGGGAGGAAATCGGATAGAGAGATCTTTTTCAGTGTTACTGTAACAACAACAAAACTATCCATCAATAATATTCAGTACCAAAGAGCCAAGTGACCTGCTGGTGCTTTGCTCATCCTTCTGCTTGTCAGGTGATTGCTGTACTAGTTCAGAACCGCTATGCTTACTGCGAAATGATGAGCTTTATCCTAGTGCTGAGAAACCTTTAATAGCTTTCTTTGGGTTCTAATTATTTGATTTCCTTGTGGGACTTCTCTTGGTATTTCCTCTAAAAAAGGAAAAAAGCACTAAAAAAATCCTTGAAATTTTCATATTGTTACAACTGCTTTTCAGAATGCTACTGTTTGTATTCCCACACCCATAGGAGCTCTAGCTCCTTCTAGCTCCTTCACTGGACTAGATGATGCATGAAGAATAAAAGAAGAGTTCGTTCCTTGAACGCCATGGCCACTACTCACTTCAGCCTCACAGGCTTAAGTAGCAATGACTTTGCTGCAACAGGTAGCCCACCCCACATCAGCACAGTTCAGAGAGAACAGTAATAGAGCCTTCCAGTTCATTTTACATGATCTTGTAACGGTTTGGGTTGGAAGGGACCTCAAAGACCATCTGGTTCCAGCCCCCAGCCATAGGCAGGGACACCACCCACTAGTTCAGGTTTTCCAGGGCCTCATCCAGCCTGGTCCTGAACACTTCCAGGGATGGGACCTCCACAGCTTCTCTGGGCAGTGCCTCAGTTCAGTGCCTCAGTTCAGTGCCTCACCTCCCTGAGTGAAGAACTTCCTCCTGACCTATAATCTAAATCTCTCCTCTCTCAGCTTAAAACCATTCCCCCTTGTCCTGTCATTATCTGCCCAAGCAAAAAGTTCCTTTCTTTATATATATATATATATATATATTTCTGGTGGTTTTTACATGGTTGAGTCTCAAAAGCTGTATCCCACCTTACATACACCTATTTTATGTTAAGCAGCAAGCCATGATTAGCTGCAGTTCTATTAAAAATATCAACTGTTCTTTTCTGAGTGTTAAGACAGGTCACATGTCCAGTTAAGTTCCAAGACAGAGGTAATTAATCTCTAGATGAAAGGAGAAGGAAAATATTTTCAGTAGCCTATGATAGTATTTCAGCAGTGTAACCGTGCAAAACCAAAAGCAAATCTTTTATTTAAATACTCAGATTTCACAACTGGAAGTTTGAGTTGAAAGCAAGTGATCTCACAGCTATGAAGAATGGAGAATAGTTCAGGGGTAATAAAAATAGAAATATTAAGATATATTACTGAAGAGAGCTGTAGGCAGATTTTTAATGGAAGAAGGGCAGGTTCTGTTGCAGTTATTCCATAGCGCCATGGAAGCGTATAAAGGATCTAAAAATTTACAAATACTTAGAGGAAAAAAATCTGAATAAATATTGAGCAAGAAGGCAAGTGCCTTCTTGCTGAAGAAGCTAAAATGGGGAGAAAGAACATACCACAGAAATCATACACAATATTTTCCTTCTGCAGCTGTAACAACTGGATGAGATAGCGTCCAAAACACAAAGCTTTCATATGTCCTTAAACTGCCGTTCTTAAAGCTGAACACTGGCTTCTGAAATAGCCCAGATAATGTGGATCTACGTTTCACATCTGTCCTTACAAAGAGTAATTTTAAGGTCAGATAATTAGAAACTTCTCCTGCATTTATACTATTATTCCATGGTATGAGTCCAGAGCAGAATGGGTGCACTCCCATTTATCTTGCACACCCTAACTACAGTACATTCCCTCTGTTGGGACTGCTGCAGGCTTTTAGGAAATGCGATTCCATTGCCTCCGCTTGATAAAGAAATACTTTTAAAAATCCCTGTTTGTTTGAAATATGGAAATTGAAATTCACAGTATGGAAATTGAAAATCACAATTTCATTGTGCTAGACAACTGTGAGCAACTGTGTATTCATTTGACTGTGGCATGATCGATGCAAAAATAGAAGACAGTAGGTGAACTTCAAAATGAAGAAGTTCTGTGGTATTTTTGTTTGTTTTAAAGAGAATTAACACTGCCACTTTTCCAGAAAGCTTAAAAAATCTGGAGCTGGGCAGTGCTTTCATTTGTAAATTCTGAAAAAACGGTCAATGCAGATAAAGTACAAATCTACAGGATAGCTGCCCACATAACTCATCTTCAGAAAGGGTAGGAAGGAAGACTGGATATTTAATAGCTAGTAGAAGAAACCGTAACGGGATGCACATAGCTGAATAACGCTGAACTTTGACTGCATTGGTTCTTGTTGCAGATTAACAAAAATGCAGAAGTAGCAGCCAAATCATTTTCTTTCAGGACCAACGGACACAGCAATGCACAGCAGTTCGCTACATAAACCCTCTTAGATAAAGGAAAATTGTTGCAGATTAGATATATATTTGCTCAAGATCCATGTAAAAGATATACAATTGGACCATTTCAAAGTACCTGGCTACACACTGAAACAGCCCATTTTCTTAAACTTTCAGAGGAAACTCACCCCATCTGGTCTGCCATCCGAGGCTGTAACAATCAGAATATAGCGATCAGTGCTTTCTCTGTCCAAGGGCTTTCCTAAGGCTAGCAGTCCAGAACTAGTGATAAAACAAAAACACGAAATGTTATCACAACAACAGGTTTAAAATTTCTATGAGCACTTTTGTTCCACTACTTTGCATTACACGAATATTTCCCTTCCAGCAAATTAATAAGCTTTTAGGCTTTATTATTACTGAAAGCATGTTTTCTATAGGTACAAACTAATAAAAATGATGAGCCAATTTCTAATACTTTCCACTTCAGTACACGTATAATTCAGGATTAAAATAACAACTTTGTGCTATACAGGATTATACAAAAGACAGTCCTACACAGGACTCTCGTTTGTTAGAAAGCTGCTGTGCTATAATAAATGAGAAGAGAGAATCACAAGCAGTCTATTAATCACAGAGGAGTCCTGATAGCCCTGACAGGATTACAACACTAAACTTTGGGAATACGACGTGGATGGTCTTCAGTATGAACCTCCTTAGAGTTTTACAGGGAAATAACTCCTTACTTGCACGTTGCATTACTGCAGTAAAAGTGCTACAATGAGCTAGTGGTCTTTCAGTACAGGCACAGATACACTATGTTCCATAATAATAATAAAAAAATTAACATAGACATTAATGTCGTAGAGAATAACCATGATATTGTGACAACTGATGTTCATATAAGAAGAGAAAGTGAATTAAAAGCTATCTGGAAGCCATGTGCACAAAGAATAAAATAAACAGAAAGAATTAAAGTACTGTTTTGTTAGTGTTGCAAATTCCTGCAAATTCAGACAAATAAAACAACTTGGATTTCATCTCTAGGATTATCTGATTTCCTCATGTAGAAGTCTGAAAGCCACCTGGAGGTGTGCTGTAGCAAGACATGGACAAGATTGTTGTGGACACACAATGATGCTAGGGAACATTAGAAACGTATTGCTGAGTAGACAGGCCTGCAAGCTAACCTCAGTTCAACTTAACTGGCACAACTGATCCTTCTGTGACCAGTGCTCAATGCTTGTCATTGCCTGGCTTTGGGCCTCACCAGAATGTAGCCAATTGGGTGAACCGGCATCTCTGTTGCCACCCAATTCACAGTCTGTTTGACAAATATGTACCAACACACACGGATCCAGGACGGTATTCGTCCTTGTGTTGCAGGGATAAGTAGCTTCTCCCGTGGAACCCCAGCAAACGTATCGTGGGCATCACAACACATTTGCAGAACAGTGTAACGTGTGGTTTTGCTGTGCCAAACCACAGGGGCTGGGATGTTGGTACGCAGTGACTTTCCTCATTACTGATGTGTGTACCAGACACAAGCATTTGTTGGCCTTTAGTGCAAGTTTTACTGGTTGAGTTTGGGTAATGTTCATAACCTAACAACCTAAGCAGATACTTACTCAAAAAAAAAAAAAGTTGTATTAAACCAACAAAATGAAGCCAAACCCAAACCAAGCAGAAAAGATGAAGATAACCTATGGATGATAAAAGATGAAGATAACCTATGTTGTTTTTTTTTTTTCCCCATTTTAGATCATAAATTTCTGCAAAGTTTCTGCTGTGACTTCTTACTCTCAGAGAAGACTCCAAACTGGTTCCACACCAACTTTTTCCAACGTTGTTTTCAGCAAAGACAGATACCAGCACTTACAGACAAGCTGTTATTGCAAGCATTTTTTTTCTTCAAATAAATACTGCAGGAACAGGGTAAACAGTCAGTGGGAGCAGAACCATTCCCCAGGGTTAACAGGTTGGCAGGTAAAACAATATCCACGCCCAGGAATCAAACAAAAGAAAATTCAGGGGATGCTACACTGGATCCCACTCTTTGCTATACAATTAAAATGTTATGTAGCTTCCTCAAAAAAAAAAAAAAAATCCAACTTAATTGTACCTAGATTACTTTCTGCAGGTTGGCAGAAGCCAACAGGAAACACGAATATTGTGTGTAACCTTGTAACCTAGTACATATGAAGCTGCCACTGCCTGTCCCAAGCCAAGCACATTGTGCCAAGCAGCAGCAGAGGCCTCAGGACCTGCCATGCTTCTTTGCATGCCCTTTCCTTGGCCTGCCTGAGGTTGGTTTTTCGCTTTAAACAGCAATTAACTAACAAACGGGGAACTGCTACCGATGTTGCTAGCTTTTGCTTCATTTTATACAGCTGTGTGGTGAAACGCCTATTTTGCGGAGATGGAACTACCTAGGGAGTGGTACAGGCACGGCCTCTGGAGCAGTACAAGCACAGGCGCCGGACAACATGAGCAGCCCTGGGCTACAAACAGCTCACCTGTGGCCAACTACTGGTGAACAACCTCAGGAGCTGCACAAAATCAGTGCGGGGTCACAACAGAAAAAAAAAAAAAAAGACAAAGAGAACAATAATCAAGGAATAATCAAGGATCCAAATACGTAAAACATGCCTCATATGCTAAGTTCAGATGTTTGCCAGACTTCCTAACAGATGGGAGGAAAAAAAGAAGTGTAGTATAGAGCATGTTAACAAACGTAAAAATTACCCCAAAATGAATCCTAGAGTAAGGAGAAAGAAACCATCAGGATCATCCATCCTCCTGCCTCCCAGGGCAGGCCTTCAGATGCTGAACACTCAGCACAGGCCTTGCTCCAGAAGGAAACTATTGCCCTGAGGACCCAGAGGGGCAGTGGCAGGGTACGCGTACCACCAGAGAAATGGACGGATTCTAGAAAAAGTCTGCATATGCATTTATGTATGTTTTTATATATAATTATAGGAACATATTTATGTAGTTATAAAGCAAACACATATAATGTACATTATACATGTGTATTATACATCTGACTATATATGGCTAAAATTACATTTAATATATTTCATATTTATATATGTACATATTTATACATATGTATATATGCAATCTTGGCTGCTTGCCTTAGCATCAGCATTGGGCTACTAGTAATTGCTTGATTAGACTATGAAGACCTTAATTAGAGTAACAGTAAATTCTTGGCTTTGCATTCACAGAGTGCTCCTCCTACCCATAAGGTAATGAGTGTAACAAACTGATGGGATTTCCAGTAATCTATCCTGTAATTTCTCTATGACAAATTAATAACACCACATATCTCATCTTGTTTCCACAGTCTCATGTACTGTTTTCTGCTAGGAAATATTCAGCTGGGCTCAATTAATTATTGTTATATCACTAAATACCATTTAACTTTTAACCTAAACTTTTCATCATTTATAAATAGCAGAAATTGAAGTAGTAGTGACGCTACTAAGGGAATTGTTAACTTCCTTCATGGGGCATAGGAACATCGAATGTATTATTAATGTTACACCTATCTCTGTGTTTTAACAATCCTCTTATTTCCAGGTGTTACGCAAATACATTAGCAATCATAACAAGTCTATCACATTTCAGGATTTCATCAAAAACATTGTCATAAAAAATGAACAGAAGAAACTTTTAGGAAAATAACAATGAAAAAACCATGAATCATTAATATAATAATAATTTACAAAAAATCAAAGGTGAACCAAGAATAAAACATTGACAACAAATACTGCTTTGCTAACACACCTATAACTAAGGTCAATTTATATAATTCATACAAATTCCTGTGTGGTAATCAAAGATTTGGATGACTTGCATTCATTTAATATCCCAGCTTTATATTACTGTTTTCTCTGGTGTGGAAGATAAGGCACCAAATTACAACAGATTGTACTAATGTTGCACTACCAAAGAATAAAAGAACTAAGCCATCTTACATTCCTCCGAGTTCTAGATAAAAGAGATCTAGCAAATAGATGCAAACCTGTCAATATTCACTAGCCTTGCTGCCAGTTAGGGAACCATACAGCAATTAACTGAAATGTTAACAACACAAAAAAATAATCCAGATGAGAAAAAAGAAGAGGAGATAGAGTTATGTTCATGGTCTCTGCTTTGGCCTTGAAGTATCTAAAAATGCATCACATTTTATGTAAAATAAATTCCTGCAGGAATCACGTTAACTGTGCTTTGTTTAATGGTAATCCTACTTTAATATCCCATCAAGACATTTCAGCGTCTGGAAAAAAACAACACGTGAATGGCTGAAGAAAGCTTTGAACAAACATTTTGCAGGAAAAGACATGCAAGGATAACAGAAAGGAGAAAACACTTCAAAGAGCTCTCTCTTTTTTTTTAATCAAGAAGCAACAGATTAAAAAGATGAACAAACTGCTGACTGAGTTTGTGCTGAAACCCTTAACGTGCTCTGATGCTCAGACACGTGTGGGGGATGTATGAGGCTGGGGGCTTGGGGGGGTGTCAGGCCTCAGGGCCTGACATCTGCAACACTGCCCATTGATGCACAGAGATGTGCCGTGTCTGTAGCCTTCAGAGAGTGCATCGGTGTCTTCTTACTGCTCTCAGACTGAATTCACAGCTGTGAATTCACATGCCACCTTCAGCATCTTGGCTTCTGGCTATCTCCACACTGCTTACACCCAAAGCTGGACAACACAGGAGCTGAGTAGAGCCCGATACCTAGAGTACCCTCAAAGCAACGGGCTTGGCAGGCCACCCCAAGATGGCCAGACCTTGTGTTATTAGGTCACACTGCTACAGAGAACTATCAGCATTTTGATGGTGCAAAGCAAACAGCACTGTGGTAAGCACAAACTATACAAAACAGCTGCTCACTGAGCAACCACCCCTTGGAGCATCTCTCATGCAGCCAGGTGCACTCCTCTTCTGTCAACTTCTGAAGGTCACAGCGTATGACCAATCAAGTCTTTATTATTAGAGGGCCTATCAATATCCGTGGCTAACGGCATCAGCATCTCTTGGTGTCTTCAAGGCTTTTTTCACATTGTTTCACAAGTGATTTGATTCTCCACATACAGGAGATGCAGCAGTGAGTAACTTAGAGCTTACTTAGAATATACGGACCTGAACAATCTCTCCCTCACACCAAATTAGGACAGTTTTTTAATTATACCATAAGCAAGCAAGTCCCAGGTTAGTTTTGTCCCATCATCTATCACGGGACATCACCAGCCTCCCTTCTTCCTGCAAATAAAAAAGATACTCTGGAGTGTAGATAGCAGCTGCTCAGGTAAAATAAAGAAGGAGGTAGGACACAGACAGACCTGCATGGTGCTTTTAGTTCACTAACATACCCTCTCTTCCTAACTCTAAGTTGGTATTCAATTTAAGGAAAAGAGGTTTTAAAACAATGATCAAAAGACTTTCCGCTACAGACTAAAGTGCTTGAAGGCAGGAATCAAAAGCAAAAATTGTCCCCATCATTAGTCGAGAGCTGCCAAGTAGAAAGGTTTTTAATTAATCCCTTGGTCCCTTTTAAATAGAATATTTCCACCTCTGTGGGCTTTACCTACTAAAGTATTTAAAATAAATAAATAGTCCCCTGTGAAAAATTATAGAGTGCAGTAGCATTCACAGAGCTCTCATTAATGTCAGAGAGCTAATCTAAGGAAAAGCCGAATACGTCTGATTACAAGTCTTTTCTTTTGCTCTCAGCCCACATACTCATGTGATTGAAAAGTTACAAGTCTATTTTCTAAGGGTTTTCTACTTACCTTTGAGAGAGATTAAAAACTTGTTGAGGATCTCCATTCTGAATGAGGTATCTTATAGGGTCACCCTCTCTATCGAAAGCCTTTAAGAAAAAAAGAGGATAAAAAGAAGTCAGTTAGAAAGTTTTATTCTTTCTTTCAATCTCTAACCTGCAAAATTAACCCCTGAGCTTCCATTAAAGTTATCTAAAGAAAGAAGCTAATGTCTCTATTTCCAAGACAACATGGATAATTACAGATGAGCTACTTAAGATAAATCTGTAGCACATCAAATTCTTATCCTACAGAGAAATGACATTATCCTCCTAAATACAGACTTTCAAATCACTACTACACACGAACACACAGCAATGCATTACAAAACTGAGGCTTTATTCAGTTACTTTTTATTTTTGTGAAAAAACAGGCTGATGAGACTGATCTTGTCATTTTCTTTTTCTCATTTCTTACCAATTTCTTCTTTCTGTTAGCTTACTAGAATCCAATCCCAAGCCTTTTCACTGATGCCACTGATGCTCCGCTAAGCAGGGTAGTCCTACCAGTATTCACCCTCCACCATAATTTGCTTTTGGGCGGATGGAAATTAGGATGAGAACTTAGAAAAGAGCTATTAGCAGCATCAAAGCTGTTATATTCCATCTACTAGATGGCAAAATAGCTTTGCAGAAGTTGAGTAAACTACTTCTGAAGATAAGCTTCAGCTAATCTACTTCCAAAAATGGCCATAAATATGCCATGTAATGGTTATAATTTTTGTCATGTTTACATACACATTTTTTCCCAAAAGACTATCCGGTGATTGTCAGAGAAAACACTGCTTACTAAACTGTCTCACAGTTACAGACATTCACCATTCAAAATCCAAAGTGATTAAGCATGTTATTGCAGGAAAACACAATACATAAAAGTACTGCTATGAGAATTGCAAGAAGGTCAAACAAGTTCAAAGAAGGGCAGATAGGAGACAAGTCAAAATGAAAAAGGTAAGGAGAAGAAGCATTTTTGTGTTTTTAATCTCTCAACAACCATCCACCTTCTTGTCTAATTTTCTGTAGGCATTTGTTGTAAACCACAGTCAAGGACTCTGTATCTTTGGGCTAACCATCTGAAAATAAAAATCAGTCCTGACCCAACCTCCCACCCCAACATGAAGAAAGAAGCATGAACTGCCAGTGCACAGGCAGGACAGTCAATCTAGTAAAATACCAACTTGTGTCAAGCAAACAGACGCATACAGAAACCACTGGCTAAATTAGATGAAGAGTAAAGAAAACACAAACAACTATATGGGGACAGTGACAGAAACAGTTGACGAAAAAACATAAAAGGAAAAGAAAAGAATGGAAAGGATAGTAAGAAACGTTGAAGTTAGAGGAAATCTGAGGAGCAGGGAACCCTGCCACAGAATAAAAGCAGGTCAAAACACTAACGCTCTGCATTTTGGCTGCAATCAAGCAGGTAACAAAAATGTGGCAACACGGGTAAAACCTCAAATTAGAATAGGGGAAGAACAAGGCAGAGAGTATCTAGATGAACAGAGCTTCTTTAAATCATCTGCTGAAATTACAGGTTGATGAAATTCATCCTAGTGTATAAAAACATAGGCTGAAGTAATCTCAAAACCATTAGCAGCTTTTTTTTTCTTTCCTTTTTTTTTTTTTTTTTTTTTTGAGAACTCGCAGAGGACACACGTGCTGAAGGACAAACACGAAGTACATCTTTCACAGAGGAAAGAGCCAGGAAATCACATGCTAGACAGGTAGAACTCAATTCCCAGAAAACCACAAATAATCAAATTATTTGCAGGTACCTGAGATGACAATATGGAGATGGATAACAGCAAAGCTAATTTCTCAAGAACAAAATATGTCAAAGCAATCTAACTTTCTTCTACAGCAGGACAACAGGCCTTGTAAATAGGGTAAAAGCTGTGGATGTAATAATGCATCTGAGCCATAGTGAGGCATTTCACACTGCTTTATGCGATGCTTTCACCAACAAGTTCAGTAAACATGGTTTCTACATGGAAGATGGGATTAAGCTAGAATTAACCTGACCATAAAACTAAGGTCAGATGGCACCAGGAAGCATTTAGTATGTATGGAGCTCTGTAAAGGCATGCACACTTTTTCCAATACTGATCAATCTTTTTTTGCTATAAAGCAAATTACAGCAAATTGTTATGTACATATCAAAAAGATTAAAAACCCGCAAATCAGGAAAAAAAGCAACCTATACCTACTGTTTCCAGATCAATTGCATACAGTGACTTCATACACAGCACACAAAGATTTCACGTCACTTCCTTGCTCCATCCCTAGGCCACAATAACAGTCCTATTTTTGGTTTGTGGACACCCAGAAAAAAATTAGATTTGCATATTTTAATTAATAATGGCTGGCAAAGCACAAAGCAATAAATGCCTCCCAGGCATGCAATAAACTCTGAGGTTTATTTACAAATTAATACAGTGCGTTAATATTGCTTTATTTAATCTCAAATGCTGTTAATTAAAGCACCAATCACAACCAACTGGGTATATTATAAAATAAATAACAGTATAAGAAATAATTTTAACCTTCGTTCATCAGCATTAAAAACATTTAGCAGAAAAGGAGAAAATCTTTTTTTAAAAAAAAATGTACTTTAAAGCCTAATATGCAAATCTAAAACGTCAGCATTCACATTATTATTGACACTGATGTTTGTAACTCTTTGGATCTACTAGCTTGGGAATATTTATGTAACTTACTTGATATCTCCCTGCTTTTGTAATCCTCATGCCGTATGCAAACACTAAGAAACTAGTGCTAAAAGATGGTAATAAAAACAAAATTTGTTGACCCTAGCACACCAAACAAAACATACCTTAAGTCCAAGACACTCAGTATATCAATAAGACTACTCATGAAAGTAAAATTTACGTGACATTATTTGTAAAATGTGTGGGAGTTGGTAATATTCCGTATTTTGAGGCACTAGCTTAAACTACTGTTCAAATTCCACAAACACACAAAATGACTGATAGATAACTTTGCCTGGAAAAGACAGCACAAGATGCCATAACCTTAAATACTCACTTTATGAATGTTTAAAATGTCCTGGACAGTTTTACGCAGGGAATTAAGAACGAGAAAGACAGAAATATACCCTGCACAATAAAAGTCCTTTAATACAGACGAGTATATTAATGCAGAATGAGGAAGCTGAACTAACTCTATAAAGCCATCGCGTCTACGTTTCCCATCCAGGACCATCAGCTCTACAGGAGAAACAGTCTTTCACCAATCCCGAAGAGAGAAAGCCACATGTTTTTGTCATATAACAATTGAATACTTTATGTAAACAAAAAGAGTATAACTGAACTCAAGTCATTCATACCACATCGGTAATTTAAGATAAATCTACACTGCAGTCATGATAATTAGAAGACAACCTTTTCTGTGTGTTTTCAAAGCTCATAGAACTGCTTTAACTGCTGTATTTCACTCTTTTCCAAACACGGTAATTGGTCTTTTCTAGGCATTTTGGGCATGTAGCAAGAGAACAGCCACTACTCTATCACCAAAACGCTCCCCAGTACCCTGGCAGGGGGCAGAGAAGCTGGCATGACCAGTTTGCATACCCGGCTTGGCCCTTTTACTTACATACTTTACTTTAAAAAGGATCACTTCAAAAGGAAAACACTATCTAGGTAAAAACGTTACGATTTTAGTGAAACATTTATTCCAACAATGCAGTTTGCTTTCTAACCACATTTAAATCACACAAAATCCTGAAACACTAAAACCTGCATAATAGCTTGTCTACCTTTGGGCATATATTCTAGTATCTGTCACATAAACACAAGCATTTCTGCTTATCAGCGTGTTCCTGACTCCCATTTTTCTGCGGTGTTTTCAAAATCAAGCACCTCCCCACCAGTGAGGAAGGCTCCTGAGCAGCTTGGATCTTCACTTCTGAACTCACTGCAGGCATTAAAGATGTGTCAGCAGTTAATTTTCAGCACTGAGCTAAATGAACCATCATCCCTCAGTGCAGGTGACGATATCAGCTTAACCATCCATAATAATCTTAATCTTCCATCAGTTTTTCAGCAAGCTGACCTGCATCAGTGACTCAAGGTTTATTTATTTCAAACCCTTTGGCTTCAATCATTTGTTTTCCATGTATTTATTGAATGTGCAAAACACACAGAGCCACGCTCCTCAGCTGATGTGAGCTGACCTAATGTTCATCAGACTTACGTTACCTTAAAGCAGATAAAGGCTACTGCTCTGTATGGCTTCTGTTAGCTCAGGTATCTCCAGCCTTCCTTTGAGCAGCTTTACATGAAGTCTGAATAATGCTGCAGTGTTTACAGGAAACACAGAGAAAGCCATGCTCAGGAGAGCATGTTGTACTGAGTTTATTGCTTTAGACTTGAGGCTGTAATTATTTCATAATAATATTAACTACTTGATCCCCAAAACACATTGAAAGAATCTACCTATTTTGCACAGCTGGCTTTCAAGACAAATTGACAGAACACAAAGCAGCAAAAACTTAGGGAACAGCAAATAAGTGAGGAGTGCCATGTGGAAAAACAGCATGGGTCTGCAAAGCATGCTACTCCAGCAGTATTTATAAACAATACTGTATTAGTGTGTTTTCACTGCTTCCACCTGCAGAGCTATTTTGGGTGGTCATTCAGTTCAGGGACCTCTGCAGAACCAGGCAATGAAATCTGCTTTCTGTTAGCCTAGAACAGCAGTTGTTGTTACATGCACTAAGGGGAGCGAGCTCTTCAAAAATGCCAGGCTGAAGAAGTCTGAGAGCCAAAAATCTTTCTGAAATTCAATGGGAATGAAGTGCAGAAGTTACTCTGATTTGCTGGTAAACTTATATAGAGAGATTTTAACATAAGAAAAATATAGGCTTTTTAAGTTTTAAGCTATTCATGAAATCCTTCCATATACCTCACTCCCATATCCAGCCCATAGTACCTTTTAGCACATCCTACACAAACAAAGAACTTCCAGAAATCCAAATAATTTTCCTTCATGCTACATGTAAAGGGGTTATTTATTACAAATTAACATACTTCCTAGAAACTGTTCTGCCCGCAATATGCAAGGACTGTATTCTGTGTGGCCTGGACACAAACAGAAGGAAGGTGGTAAAAGGCTTACAGGGAAGCATCGTACCTGCAGGTTTAACAAAACTGCTCCAATTCTCATGGCCTCACTGACTTCAAGGCTGTACATCAGCTGGGGAAAGCGGGGAGGGCTCTGGTTGTTGGGCGGGAGGACCTCGATGTAAACAGTAGTAATAGAGCTCCTGAAATGAGGCAAAAAAATGGAAGTCAAAATCAATAAATCAACAACCAGAAGGCAACCAACAGTGTCTGTTTTATTCGCTGTGTGTTCTGTAAGCCTAATAATCTCCCTTTGCTCCTTTAAAAGCTTCAGGACGTACTTTCCATTCCACATCAAAAGTAAACCAGGCTGCAATATTAACTGAAGAAAAGCTAAATAATGTCTTTAGAAAGAAGCCCAAGTGTTATTTTAAAAACAAAACTATAAAATACTGCAGCACACACCACGTAAAAAGAAGCCTCATAATCCTCTGGTGACACTGTGTCCTCTAGAAGAGGGCGAGGCACTCTGTGGTGGTAGCTCCTCCTGCTACGCACAGCATCCACCCCTGGAGCATCCCTGCTGCTGTACAGTTTGCCACCTTTCTTTGCAAGAGCTGGAACTGAAAAACATTGCTGAACATAACGCTGGGAGGAGACGGATGTACACAACTCTAAAAGGCCGCATCAGTACGGTGGTTCACGTGGACAAACCCAAGTTCACCTCAGGAGGGTGAGCCACGGCAACAAAGGAGGCTTCAAAAGCCACCTCGGAGACCTGGCAAAAACTCTGACTGCTCCGAGCCACTGACCCAAACGTAACACAACAGGCAAGTTGAGAGCTCTTCTGGGAGTGCCTACACCCACTGCAGACCCCGTGAAACCATTCTGTAGACACACGCGATATTCAACTGCTCTGAATTTAGAAAGGACGCCAGAAATCCCCCAGAAGTTGAAAGGAAGATTTAGTGTTTGTCCTAAAGGGAACTTTCTCTTGCATCCTTGCTCAGTAATCCCATCTGCCTTCTCTCCTGAACGTTACCACAGCTCCACTTCCCAAGGCACTCCCCCAGGAGAGCAAGTGCTATGCTGCAGGTGCAACTTACTCTGCATAAGCCATTAGACAGAGTGGGTAAATCCTGCAGCCCTAGAGCTTCAGAAAGAAACCATTCAGGATAAATGAAGGTGTTCCTAATTTTGGGGGGGAAAAAAAAAAAAAAAACAACAACAACAAAAAAACAACAACACACCAGGTGAACATGCAGCAAGCTTGAGGCTCTGCTAATGAACCAGATTTGCTGCCGCCTGTTCGCACAGCAGAGCCACAGGCTGCCCCTCTGGGTGCACTGCCATATGTCCACGTCCAGCCCTCAGGTACTCAACCCGCACTGTTGAGGAGCAGGAGTGATAGCACATCTGGGTGGGCATCTAGCAGAGGGACAAGTTCAATCTGCCACCTGTATCTTAACTATAGAGACAAGCTGCACTCTGATGAGCCTTCAGGCTCAAACTGGGTCACCACCTATCATGTCATGATGCCCTAAGCAAACTTTCGCCGGTGCCCAAAAACCCTGCCTTCTGTTAGTTGGGCACAACCCCAAGCTTCTCGGGGACAGCGATGCAGCAGATGCAGCCCAGCTATAGCCAAGTCGCTCTGGAGCACGTGGCAGATTCAGGTCCCTCTACAAGTGCAGGGGATGAGAAATCTCACTGCTTTGGACATAACAGCCAGGTCCTTATTTGATTTAATTACACTTTAAACAAGTACGTGACTTCTACTGAAATGCATTAGGCAGTAACAGGGCTTTACCATCCACCATCCCATGCAGGATTTAAGAAGCTGAATTTGCAGACGTCTGTCTCAAACCCAGCATATCCAGGGCAAGATGGACAGCAGAATACTCAGTGTACATTACTTCCTTATAAACAGTCACTTTCTAAAATTTCCTGCCTTCTTGTCTGCTTTAAAATACTCCATCATATCCCACTAATATTTCTGAATCTATGTTCCACACTTAAATCGTTGGAATAAAATAATACCATCACCAAATGATCGAAAACAGACAAAATAAACGAGCAGACAAAATATCACTGGAGAACCCAGACTGTGTATTTTCTTGAGATAGCTCTTGACTGTGTTTGATATACACATCCAAATAGTTGAGTTTTAGTGTGCATTTTTCTTCCACCACTGAATATAATTAAAAAAATGTTGTTCTTTATCATTTTTTCCTGATCCTGCTACATTGCAATAATGCCCAAGATGACACATTGTCTATCAGGCTCTTCAAAAAATGTTTTCTGTTCACAAAAGTAAACAATTTTTCTTCAAATCTTTAAGATAAGATCACAAAAGTAAAATTCTAGCAGACTGCAAACAAAAAGCACTACAGTATTAAATGGCCTTTTTTTTTTTTTTTTCATTTTCAATCAATTTTTGATTAGTGCTCTGCAACGTTACCCATTCCTTTTCTGTGTTATATGAAGCCTTTTTAAACAGTTCACAAAATTGTTATGGGAAAGGAAAGGAGACAGCGCTGAGCCTTCCAACAACTGCAGTGGATGTTTTAACACTGCTAGAACAGGGGAACACGCTGAAAACAGAACAGAGATCAGAAGTGAAAAATGTTCACACAGACGCACAATACAGCTTTTATGCTACTCCAGCTAAATGGTAATATAAAGAAAGCATGGCCAACAAGTCACTGAGATTGTGTCACTGAATCTGCTTTAGCTTCTGCATGCTTTCTACATACAATTGCATTATATACTGTGTAATGAATATATCTGTATATGTGGACCAACTGATCTTTGGCCACACCATCTCTGCCTATGCAAGGCAAAGAGAAATTGCCCTTTTCCACTGGACATTTCAATAATCTCCTGATCAAAATTGTACTTGATCTGGCGGATCACTGTTATCACTAACTGAAGATTCCACTGAATTCCAAAGATTTTGAGGAAGATGGTGAAAAGGCTAAGGTTTGGACAAAAGTTGTTTGATTTTACAAATGCTTTTCCTGCTTTCTCAACAATAGATACCAGTAATAATTATATGCTTAACTATAACTTTAGTTTCAAAAAGCTAAACTGCATCTTTAAACTTTTATACTTTGAATATGTTTACAGTACTTAAGTGTACTTAAATCTACTTCAAATTGAATTAGTGACACCTGCTATAGATGGAAATTTTAATAATACTCCACATAATAACTTGTTTTATGCACAGTTACCTGCCAAGAATTTAATGTGTCATGCAAGAGCTACAAAGAATTCATTTCAATTTAAATTTGTGCTCACAGAAGCCACAGAACTACTGCTCTTGAGCCAGCTTTCACTGCTTGGCTTTGCTTTGTGCAGAAGCAAAGGGATAGTTGAAATGACTAGAGTTAGCCTGGAATGTCCTGCAGCAAAATGCAGATTTGGGAAAAAAAAAAAAAAGAAAAAAAAAAAAGGTTTGATATTTGAAATTAAATCAAAATCCTCATTTTATTTATTTATTTATCTTACAGGGCACCCATGTTCCTGCTGGCAGAAACATAAGAGGTGCCTAGACCTAGTTCCTAGATGTCGCAGTTGCCGGTCACTGCCTCCACCGCACAGCAGCAGGGCACCTAACACAACATGATGGCTTTGCAGATGAAGCTCCAACAGTTTCCTGCAACCCCAACTGCGAGATTCTAAGCACATCACAGCCAGAAGGAAAGAACTAAAATTTAAGAGATGCAAAAGGACAGCTTTAAAGACCTCTGAGCTCACGAGCTCTTCCTGGCTCTTCTTTGTGTAAAATCAGAGGAGGCTGCCTCGAGCCCTCCAGCTCACAGCTGGTTTTCCAGCCTTACAGAAAAACAACAGCAGGAAGGAAGCCAAATCTCTTTATCCAAGTGTACCTTACCAAACAATAGTTCTCTGCATAGTTTCTTCTTTCACACCACCTTCACACTTGGGAAATCTCCAGTGCTTCCCCCCATGATTTTTTAACTTCCACAGATACAGAGGAAACAGCCCTGGGCACTACAAACACCTGAGCAGCCCTGGGGCTGTGCATGGCAGCTATAGGACTGCTGCTTGGGTGGAGTGGTCTGTGGAACACCCTCTAAAATCTATGGAACAAATTGTGTGTTGTAATTCCCTAAAAAGAGAGACAAGCAGAAGCAGTAATAAATGAGAGGTTTTCCACTTTTGAAGATCATCACATTAAAGACATTTTAAAAGGATGAAGCACAGCCTCACAACATATGTCATCAGAAGTATGTATTTTAGGACAATAAAAAAATTCCACAACGAAAAGGGTGCTGATAGCAATCAGTGTTGTATTATAGCAGCAGCTACGACTGCTGTCTGGGCATGCTGCTGCCTTCTGAAGCAGCATTATTGACTTTGGTCTGCCACTTTAATACTGTTAGTACCACACAACCACAACTGCATAATCATCCACAATCTCTTCAGCACTGCTAACAGCCCGCTATCAGCTACCCTAAGAGATGGCATATCAAGAAAGCAAGCAACAGAGAGAGAGAAAAATTCAGTCAGAAAACCGTGTTAGTGTTATGAACAGTCTAACAGTCAGAATACTTCAGTGATTGGAAATGTAATTGTAAAGTATCTGCAGAACAGAATGAGCTGCTTTCTTGAATAATACTGACAGAAGCAACAGATCCTGAAGAAAAAACGATACACAAAAGTGAACTTTTATGTTGACTTTCCTTTTTACATCCCTCATTTGAGGAGGAGAAAAGTCTGTGGGAGATTAAAATGCTGGAGACTACAGTTCCTCTCTATCACCCTCTTTGGACAACAAGGTTTACACTTCATCGATACACAACACCAGACAGAGAACCAGAGCCACTTTTATGCACCTCCCTGCAGCCTCGTGAAGTGACACCACCTGTGCACTGTTGCCACCTGCAGAATACAAACTCAAAAGAAGCAGGTAAGCGAGACTTGATACGTTTGGCTTTTGAACATGAGAGCATCCTATTGTGCCCACAGTAAACCTGCAGATGGCTTTCATCTATCGGCTGGTGGAGAACAGAAATAATTCTGCCAGTTAGAATTAAAGTCTCAGCAGGGGTACCGCTCACCATGGGCACAGCTTGCCAGGTACGTCCACAGCACGCTAACTCTGGGTGTCCTTGCACACCCCGTGCCTGGACAGGTCTCCAGCTCAGCAACCAGACTGTTCCTGATAGATGCGATGCAGAAAGAACTCACTTCTTTCTTCCTTACATCCCTTCACTTCAATTTCTTATAACAAATGTGCATGCACAACTACAGCATAACATCTGAACTTTATTAAAAACACACACACACACACAAAAAACAAAAAACAAAAACAAAACAAAAAAAAAACACATTACAAACAAATGAAATAATGAAACCTGTGTACTACATGAAGAATACAAGTAAGGAACAAAAAGTGAAAGCATTAAACTGATTTCTAATATGACACTTGTCCAAAATGAGACCCCTAGACACCAAATAGAACACATTGAATCTTATTCCAGTTCCAAGTTAAAGACATGAGGGTGCGCTCACACTAATTATGCACTGCTAAGCACTGATTAAAAATTAGTTTCATTATAAGATGAATTACCTTCTCTGCGCAGGAGGAGCACTATCAGATGCTTTGACAGTGAGAGCATAGGATCGCCCCACTGACAGTACAACTCCTGGAGCAATGGTGATAAGGCCTGTTCGGTCATTGATGATGAAGTCTCCCTGATCCCCAGCCAAAATTTCATACACTATCTGTCCATTGGGTCCCTCGTCCGCATCTACAGCAGTGAGCTGCAATTCAAAACCAGAATGTCAGCACGCATGATTCAGTGTTGTATTTTATAGTTTGTTTTTGTTTTTAATAAGGCAACTTGTTAGGGGTAGAAGAATCAAAGATGAGAGAAAACTTGAACACCCGTAACATATGCTGTGATTTCTAATTACAGTACAAGAAGGATATAGTTTAAGTGAAGGATAATAGGTGGAAGAACATCATGGAGCACAGAAAAACTGCCTACCTAAGATTGCAAGAAAGTTATGTTAAGATATGAATTAAGAAAACTAATTGACACCAAGTTTACTTTCTGTAGAGTGGAATTTATAACACTTCTTTAAAAAGGGGGGGGAGGGGTTACTTATTGTATTGAAAATCTAGTAAGAGGATCGCATTTTATTACTGGAACTTCCCATTCCTCTCTACACTCTTCAAGGTGGCAGCCCTGTTACTGCCAGGAAGTCTAATATCCAGGTTTGGCATTACGAGCCCCCACTGGGTGGAACTGGAGAACGTTCACGTTACTCCTGGGTGCACGCACCACAGAGGGAGCCAAGCAGAAGGGAAACGGCATTTGTTCCATATGGACACAACCAGGCACCTCATACACATGCAAGGCCCCTTTCTCAGGGCACCACTGATCTGAAAGGTTCTGCTTATAAGGGGCTACCTGAGCTGGGTGACAAATGCAATTTAGCATATACTTCCACTTTGCTGCCTTGACACTGTCTTTCTACTGGGCCTGTACTTACTCTCACATGAAGCATTTCTGCTATAGAATTATACAATTTTGACTCTCAGGATGAGAAAATTGTAAGGCCCAATGTTTTAGACACAAATTATAAAGATGAGCATGCATTTATTACCAGTGGAATGAGGAGGTTTGTATCTTGCCCTTGGGAAATGCAACAGGTTTATCCCACTTCCATAGCACGCAACATGAAAAACATTTACACACACACAGCCAGAAAAAAATATCTCTGTATTCCTATTTGTTTGTTTCTAGACAAGTGTCAAGTACCAACAACTCTTACTACCATGCCACCAAGCAAATATATCTAGCAATCAGATTTCAAAATAGACCTCTGCCCTAATGTAGTCAGACATATGCATCCACACCTCACTCATGCCAGTTGACAGCCCCGTCTCTAAGTTTAGCCCTTTCACCTCCTCTCCTCTTCCTTTCTTAAGGAGTAAATACAATTTATTCTATGTACGACTTAATCACACAGCAAACTGCACACATTGCCCATCAGTTGAGTCTTATTATACAGCTTAACATTGCAACTTAATTAGTGTCTTCAGAAAACAAAAGGGAGCACCAGCTTTCTGTTCATTTTAGGGTTGAATCTCCAAAGTTAACTCCAAACTCTGCCAGAACCTCTGGACTTTCTAAGGTGAGCATCTGCTTCCCATAGGCGTCAGCTTGTTGACAGACACGCTGGTTTCCCAGGTGGCTCTTCATTACCCTGGAAAGCGCAGGGGATGACACAAAGACACACGACCAGTTCTTGGACCCTGAAGGAGGCCACAGCAGGTGGTGGCAGCCCTGCCCATGCACCCAGCTGGCCCAGCTACCAACAGCAGCGAGTGGAAATGACAGGGAATGACGGCCCAGCAGGCTCCCGCTGCTCCCAGCTGCAGCCAGGCAGCTCAAGGTGGGAAATGGCGAGAGGCACCAGCAGGTATGGCGGCGCGGCCCTCCTGGGACGTACAAAACAGTAAGAAATCTCAGCCTCAGAAATGATTCCCTGAAGAGAGGCTCCTGAAGAGAAAATGAGAAAAACAGGCATGCAGCTTCTTGGAAGGTCTCTGCTGGCCTTTCTGCTTTGGCTTTCTTGACATGAATGCTCATGCCGGTGGGCAGACTTGCACAAGGACTGCAGGTCCAGGATTTGAGGGTAACACACAATGACAAGAAACTTTAGCGATGATCATGAAACTAATGGCAGGATCAACAGACGTTACTCAGCCAGGGGCAGCCAACACAGCAGGCTAAATGTCTGTCTGTCAGACGCCCTTTTCTCATCCTTGTGGCACTCCCAAAGCTGACAGGAGTGCAGACAGGTAGAGAAACTCATTCAAGTCTCTGCTGCGTTAGGATATAGTGTAATCTATTAATCAGTATAGCATCACGCTCCAGCTTCAGCAGGTCGCAGCCTTTCAGAGCACTATCTACAACTTTCAAAACACCTTTGCCCAAGATAGCGAAGAACTCAGAGCAGGAACTAAACTCTGCAGCTAAAGTAAGCAGGGAAACAAAGAATTAAACCCAAAGCTCTAACATTCAGGTTAATAACACCTGCAAATAACACTAAACACCACAGGGAGAATGTGGAAAACGTCAGGGATCTAGCTGCTTTTACAGAATAATTTTGATTCTCTATTCAGATACGCTCAGTGCCATAAAATTTCATATGCAAAGTCAAAAACTTGCTGAAAATCAAGAACTAAGCCCAAAATAGCTTGAAAAGATTAATGGGTATGCTGAAAGACAAGTGATTTAGGTGTATTAGCAAAAGTAGGGGGTTACCTTCTTTATTAGAAGTGCAAACTATTACTGCTGTTGGGGACTGAGTTACTATATAGAGGACCAGCCATTTCTAACCTGGAACAGGTTGTACACAGTATTCATCAACTGAAAACTATGTTAAGTTCCTTTTCTGCTGAAGCAATCACTGTTGTACTTCTTTCACACACAGCGCAGTGCAGTGGTCCCAAGCTAAATTCCAAGGAACAGAAATATTTAACTTTAAGCTGATTTTATTTGATTTCTTTGTGAAGGATGCTTCCTTCCAACAACCTGACTGTCATCGTTGCACCAGAACTAGCACATCTTAATTCATTGAGGCATGCCATAATACATTGAACACAATATAAATAGTTGAAATATTTCAAAAATCACGAGAGTCCTCTCAGAATTAATATCCACATGGTATCTTTGCAGAACATCTTTTCTATTTTCTTTTGAAATTCTGAAGAAGAAATCCTATGAAGACTGCACTTTTGTCACGTGCTATACATTCCATCCATAAGATGTCTTGACACATAAAAACGCTGACTTTCAATGGTCAGACCGAATCAGCACACCAAAGCTGAGCATATAAAACACACTTTATGCGCCCTCATGGTTTAGAACCTAAACCCCTTCTTTAAACTGTTTTCCTTAATCACTTGTTCCAGAGTTTCTATACATATCTGCATGCATTCATTAACCTTGCAAAAAGTAGCTTTCAAACTAAGTGACATAGTTAAGAAGTGTTGTAATAACCTTCTCCACTTCAAGAGTAACACTCACAAAAAGACAAATAAAGGCTTTATCCAAAATACAGGTTCTAAGCTTTAATCACAGGATTTGGAACATGGCCAGTTTCTACTGTGACGACATGAAAAAGGAAATTAATAGACTACACAAATACATAAATTAATAAGGTTAATTAAACTTACAAATACTGAGTGCTTGAAAAGATAAGTGATTTGAATAACATTTTAAGGGCAAAAACATGAATAAAAATAGAATTAAAGTTTTACAGCTGCCATAATATATAATTCTACAAATTCATCTCCAGCTGTCCAAGACCGATACAGCTTCATAGTTAACAAGATTTTAGAAATACATCTAAAATATATGTGAAAAGTACAAAACGTGATTTCACTTTCCTAGGAAACTTTTTGCATCCAGCAGTATCAGTGTCATTACATTAAAATGTCACGCACTGGAAGTTTTGCAAAATGGGTGCATATTCTACTGCAGCAAGAAGTGATTTTCTTGGATGGAAGAGCTGATACATAGGGACTGCTATTATCAGCCCTAAAGCTTATCAAGACACATTCCTGGTCACCGCATAAACTCTGTTCAGACTTACTTTACACATGGAGGAAAATGGACTTCAACTGCTGACCTGCAACCTTTCTGCAGTAACACTTTCAGTGAACTTGCCCTGAACAGACAGAGTGACTACCAACCTTTCCAGCAACCCTACATTTTTCATGAATTACATGTTCAACGAGGTTAATCTGACCTGTGCTGACCTCAAGTGAATCCTGCAGAAACCGTGCATCGTGCCACTTTGCCTCCCAACAGCTGTCCTTGAAATAACTGTTCCAGTCAAGCAAGTGCAAGGCTCCAGAGTCAGATTTGTACGCAGATATGTTGTAAAAAGGTGGCAAAGAAAAAGTACAGATGCAATCTGGAGCAGCACAGCAGTGAAAAATGCTGGGCTACCAGAACTTAGATGGTAGCTACATACAGTCCTAATTTTTCTTGAGTTTAGGAATACAATTCAGCCATTAGGCTAACTAGGAAAAGCAGTAATGAGCTGCTGTATGTCGGGGGCAAATAGGATGTGCAGGTATATGTCAACTTGGGCAAATAAAATATAACACTAACAGAGACAAGGTCAAAGTTCTTTTTCCATATTGTTCCTTCGGAAATTTCATTAAATCTCTATGCATTACTTGGACACGATCCACCAGAGCCCCGGCAGCCCACAGGGCCGACCGTGCCTGGGGTGCCTCAGGCCCGGCGCTGCTGGCTGGCTGAGGGAAGGGATCGTCCCGCTCTGCTCGGCCTGCTGCAGCCTCGCCTTGAGCACTGCGTGCGGGTTGGGGTGCCGCAGTACCAGAGGGGCATAAAGCCATTAGAGAGCCCCCAGAGCAGGCTGTGAGGATGATGAAGGGCCCAGAGAGCAAGCTGTGTGAGGAGTAGCTGAGGGCCTTTGGTTTGTTCAGCCCAGAGCAGAGGAGATGAGGGGAGGCCTCATGGCGGCCTGCAGCTCCCTCACGGGGAGCGGAGGGGCAGGCGCTGAGCTCTGCTCTCTGGGGACAGCGACAGGATCCGAGGGAACGGCACGGAGCTGGGACAGGGGAGGGTCAGGCTGGGTGTTAGGGAAAGGTTCTGCACCCAGAGGTGGTCGGGCACTGGGACAGGCTGCCCAGGGACTGGGCACGGCACCAAGCCTGTCAGAGCTCAAGAAGCACTTGAACAATGCTCTCAGATATTGGGGTTGGGTTTTGGGTGGTCCCGTGTGGCACCAGGACCCGAACCGGATCCCTGTGGGTCTCTGCCAACTTGGGATAGTCTGTGATTCTATCATTACACTTATACTCCAGTTTATCAGTGCATTTACCAAGAAATGCAAACATAACCCAATTTTATTTTCTCTTTCTGTAAATAATGTTTACTTTTGTAGCTCAAAATTAATACGCTGATGGACTGAAGCCAAAAGGTTGCAAATAACCACATAAATAAAACCTTAATTGTGATTCAGAGACAACTTGTATAAAGATCTCTAAATTATTGTGGGGGTTAACAGCAAGATGCATGTTTAAGAGCTGAAAACTATGAGCATCTGCCAAGCTGCAAATACCCAAACACATCTCTAATACATAATTTAGTACGTGTCTGTATGCAAGGATGGCTTGAGTCACATTTGCATACGTGCATGGAATGAAAAACAACTATTTAAAAGAGAGAAAATGATCTAGCACTGTGAAGTCACGTTTAAGGTAAGAGCAAAACAGTCCCAGAGGAGCTATTTATTTAATAGCTCTAAATAAAATTTGTCCCCATGTATAACTGCAACTATTGTTACTGTTCAAGACTAATTCGACTGTGAGCAAAAGATAAGTGACAGAAAATTTACTGCCTGCAGCTTTGCCATGTTTTATCTTTTTGCTTTCACTTTTGACCTTCAGCACAATGGACATTTATGCTGAGATGTGTGAAGTTAAGTGCCCTGTTTAACCAACACCTGGGGCACTTCCTCTAAATTACTGTACATAGGTGGTATTAGAGTTGTTTTGACTCTCACAAGGTGAACTGGTAATGTACTAATCCACTGCAGAGAGTATTATCCATTTCCAGTCATAGTTATTTAAGTGTTCTTGTGAGAGTACCTCGAAAGCCCTATGAATGTGGAACATACCTCTGCAACAAAAAATCAGATAGAAATTAAGATACAGAAAACTTAGAATTGGTTATTCTGGTTCCATAAATTTAAATCAGGGAAAACCAGCATATACTTCTCAAGGGCAGTTAAGGATTTTTTATGTTGTTTACCGTACGTACAAAATATCCTGTGTAGTTTTCATAGGCCAAGGAAGTCTTCCACCCTCAGGCAAATTTATGCAAAAATCTAGGTAGCTTATTCTTCTTGCTGTATTCTGTCCCTTCTCAGCTCTCTCATTTTCTTGCTTAATATTCACTCTGCCCTGCATAGTTTATGCTGTATACAGAAATGAGACATGCCTAAAGAAAACCCCTAACAGAGTGAATTGAAATGACTTACGTTATTGCATTATGGCTGCATACGCCACTTACCAATAAGTAGCTGGCTTAAATGTCTGAATCACCAGGAGCACAAAGCTCTAACAGAAAAATGGAAAACAGGATAGAAAAACTGTAACAGTATACAAAGCTAGAATTAAGTATTTCAATAGGTTTAATATTAATCAATCTTTCTAGTGATAACAATTATTTACCACACATTTAACTGTTTTAAAATGACAGATTTCTCAACAGCTATTGTGCTTCTCACAATAGGAAGCACAATAAAGTACCTATAAAAGCAGAGAGAAAAAAATCAGGTAAGAAATTCTCAAGCTGAAATGGATAGAACATACAGGAACTTAATTGAGAAGATATTCTCCTCAACCAAGGACTTGAACAGTTTTGCAAGTATTCAGAGCAGAGAACTGACATTAAAACTTCCCAAACTCTCCTGTCAACACACCAACAATCAAGGAGCACGGATTTCATGCTCTGCTCCATAGGAAAGACCTCAGGAAATGGACAGAGGTCACTCCTGCTAAGGGGACAAGCTCCTCTGCTGGGACACACTCCAACTTTTGACAAACACAAAACCTGCACCTGAGCCTTGTAACCGGAACACAAAAGGAAAATTATCCACCCTACCACCATGCTCCCAGATGAAACCGGTGCAACTCAGTGACACAGAACCTCTCTGATTCTATTCTTTTCCTCACTTCCACTAAAGTCAATAAGGGAAAGAAAGAAAATTCCTTGCTCTGACCACTCATAAAAAAATGTTTAAAAAGTCAGCAACAACAACAGAAATACTGAATTTTACTTATAATGAATTCTTTCCTCTGTTACTTGTGGTTATTTTCAAGCAGAGCCTATGGAACTTTTTTTTTTTTTTTTTTTTTTTTTTTTAAAGAGTGTACCAGACAGGAAATACAGAATATATATTTTTTTCTTTTTCTAGGAGTAAAATCAAAATTACTTCCCACAAAATGGGACAACAAGCAAGTACCAAACTTGTTTGTTTTGTACTTTTCCATGCAACTCCACTCAGCAAACAAAAATAAATTTTAATTTCATATTACACTTAGGATAACAAAATCGAAGTGGCAACTACATGAGAGCAATTACGGTGCTATAGTATAAATTAACAATGTTGAAAGATGACATGCTTCATAAAGGAAATACTTTCTTGATCATCCTGAAAATACAGTCTGAGTAGAGAGCTAAGTGCAAGCCAGTGCTTATGTATAAATGATTATGAGATTATGTCATACTTCCATTTCCTTGAATGAAAGACTCTGTGCCTAACGCCTGGGCACAACAACAAGGCATTCAACTTCCCAAATGCCCCAGCAGAATGAAATCACAATTGCTGGTATTATGAAAGTATTCAGAACTGACACCTTTTATGTCCATTATTTTACAAATTCAGACCATCTGGCAATGGAAGATTATTTGAAAAGCAACCTCCCTCCCAAAACAGCCAGAATTATTTACCCTCCAGCTTAGACCACATTATAAACCCTGATCATCTGGAAGTAACCACATGTTAGGGTTGCTGACAGAAGTATGGAGAAAAGAAAAAACCGAATTGTCTTTTAGCAAAGGCAAGCTTAAAGCCTGACTTCCCCAGCATATTCATTTCCAGCTTCAAGATGCCGTTCTAGAAAGGACCTGTTCCACATCTATTTCATGCATTAGCCAAGTTCAAACACTTTGTACAGTATTTACAGGTAAACTTTTCTTCTCACCATTACTGCCCTTACGCTTTTTTCCCTTGCAATGCTTCCAATCTGCTTAATTTCATTGATCTGATTGATGCAAGCAGTTACACAGCATCAGTGTGGGAAGGCAAAGGTAACCGGTGCAAGGGGTGGTGGAGGAGAGGGCACTTAAAAGCTGCTGAGGCTGAGGCTGAACCTGCTCACGGAAGTAATTTGTATCTCCTCTAAGCTATTTTTGGTGGCACAAGCTAACGTAGATGGCCCTGCAGAGCATTCTTCTTGCTTTCTCCCAGAAGGAACAATTTACTAAGGAATTTGTATTTGCGGTCCTCCTGCTCTTTGCACATCTACAGGGTCTGCAAATATTTACAGCTGCTCTAGCAAAGAGCATAAGCCCTAAGAACAGCATATTCCCCTTTAAATGTGTACGCACTTTAGCATTACAGTGGTTTTAGTAAAGCACAGTAGCTCTTCTACTTCAGATCAAGCATCACAAAGAGAGCCTGGGTAGGTCAGAGCATCCTTAAGGCCAACCTTGGCCACAGAAACCATTTCCTGTTCACATGTGCTGAAATCTCATTCAGCAACAACGTCTGCATCATGTTTCCCGGTTACATGCACCTCCACCAAGAGGAAGAACCATTTAGACACTCTGACACCTTAAATCCACAGTACACTACTTTACCTAATGCCCTGCACAACAAAGGCTATATAACCACCCCAGGGATTTATTTTTGGAGCACTTATTCTTCAGGGGGAAAAAAATAAAAACTTCAGATCCCTGTACCTTAAATAGCAAGTGAATACATGGTAGTCTCAAAATTCACATTTCACATTTTTATACATGGAGTTAAATGTTGCAAAGGGAGCTCCTGATGTCAAACCCTACATGTAGCTCCCAAGAGTTAACTGCCTTTTGCTCATTTGGAACAATACTTTTCCTTTATTTATTCATTTTTCTCCATACAGCCGCCAGTTCCTGCAAAAATTGAAGGAAGTTAATTTGGTTCAAAATTTTTGTTTTTCTGCCAAATCTTGTTGAAAATGTTCTCATGGCTCTTATTGATCCTTTAAACACCTGTAGCCCAGACTGATGAAAAGGCAAGAATAACACTAACAAAGATCCAAAGGTAACAAATGCAGCAAGCCAATGCAGTTGAAGCAGGGAATATGCCAAAACTGATATACTGAACTCTCTCCACATTCCATTAAACTATTGCTGCATTCAAATGCTAAGTTGCCTATTTATGAAAATAGTATTACTTAAATTGGCCAATGAATTCTTTTCAAATATTCCTATTGCCTTTTCCTTTTCTTGAATGCTGAACTCACTAACATCATCTTGTTTTCTCAGCCACTAGACTGGAAACACTCTAGCATGGTTGAGATCTTAGAACATTTACCACCAAAAAAAGTATTTTTTCAAATAACTTCAGTGCAACCGTGTTTCACCTTCTGTCTGCAACCAAACATAAATCAGCGTTTGCAAACATTAATTAAAATGGCTCCCCTCTCTCTCTTCTCTTACGTGGACCAGCATTCAACACGTTGTGCACTACCCAAATTGTTCTACAAATAAACTTAAATTTATGTAGAAACTAAAAGGTTTTAGGATATGATAAAACATTTCTGGATATCTACTGGACTGTTTACCTGCTCTCCCAATATGTTTTATTTCAATAGCCCTCTAACAATTTTAATATTTCCTATGAGTTAGGAAGTTCAAGAAAATGGCTACCACTCTGACATATCAAGTCTGATGAGAACCAAAAAGGCACATGAGAATATTTTTTTTCTTTTGAGGTTTTCAGATTAAAAACTTTTGCAAAACTTCTGATGAAATAGCTGAAATGCAGGTATACATTTAAGAAAGAGCTACAGTTTAGTACTAGCAATTTTTAATAGCTATTTAATTAACAAGGTGGATAAAGATGCACAATCTTTATTACTAGCTGTTTTCAGTGCATTTTCAGTGTGTATTAACAAGATGACACACTATTAACAAAGTGATTTAACAAAGCTAATAGAAAAATGTAAAAAAATTACCTTTATAACACCTTCCCCAGGCCTCATATCTGTATAAATCTTGACATTGTATGATATGTTGGAGAAGGTTGGGGAATTATCATTTGCATCAATCACCAGGATATTGACTGTCACTGGGACACTCTCCTGTACGCCATCAGAAGCTGTCATCTTCAGGAAAAACAAACAAAGAAACTAGGAACATATTTTAGTGGTGTATTTTTAAGACAATTCCAACTATAAGTATACAGTATGACAAGTCAGTATTTAGTTTTGCATGTTTTTTTTATACCTATAAGTAAATTACAGGAGGCTTCAACTAAGCTTGAACCAGCAGTGTACAAGACAGAGCAAAAGCAAAATGAAAAAGCACCTTGAAAACACCCAATGTCAGAATAGCAGGAGAAACAAGAGGGATTAACTGGGGTTTCACAGGGTTGGGGCCAGTCCCAGGCTAGGATCTGAGCTGCAGCCCATGGCTAGAAACAGAGTCTGTCCCCAGCTGCACCGAAGACCCTCAAGGAGCAGGACTTGGCCACAGCTCACAAACCTAATGCTGCAACCATCACACACACAGGATATGCTGTCCATGCATGTTAAGCCCCAAGACAGCTTTTTAAGGTGAAACAAAGAGCTGGAGACTTCCTTACTCCACAGGACATAATCTCACTTTAAGTGCCGAAAGGACAGAAAACAGGGAGGCACTGTTTGGGAACTCCTGCAGAAGAATAGCTTTTCCCAACATGGACAACTGTGAGTTGCTTTACGGCTAGGATGCTTACTCACTGACTGCTAACTGCCTAAGGGAATAGTACATCCATTTAGCTGGTTGTGGTCTGTGTTAACCTACTTCCTATGTTTTATGAAATAGAAGCAGAAAGGACATGCAGACATCATGTCCTCAGCTCAGGGCCAAAAAAGCCGAGGGTGTCCTCAAAGAGGCGAGTCAGACTGTGTCATGGGAAGGTGGCAAAGGGCTGGACACAAGCCTGGGACCATTGAGATGAAGCTGGTATGGGGATCTAAAATGTTGTTAGCAAAATAAACACATCTATTTTGGAAGAGCACACTACTCCAGTATCAACCTCCCATCATCACCTGGTAGTGCTGCTACTTACCCTTCATTCTGTTTGTCTTCCTCTGTGCTGTTCTAATAATCTAAAGTGATGTTAAAACTAATGATTTTTCAATGCTTGATCTTAATGCCTGATGTGCCTTCAAGCGGATTTAGCTTACCGAGAAGGTGTATATCTGCTGGGCTTCTCTGTCAACAGGCTGCAGCAGGGTGAGGTAGCGGGTGATGCCACTCTGAGTCACAGTGAAAAACGTATTGTAATCATTCAGGAAGAGATGGAGCTGGGGATCCTTGGTCTTCAATTAAGACAAACAAACAAACAGAAAACTATTATAAATTCATATATAGCATTAAGTTTCCCATGGCTGAATGCAAGTATTACTTCTAATTAAAACCTAAAAAAGCAGAAAGTAGAATACTCCTACTCCATGAAAGTGTAAAAATAAAGAAAAAACAAACACACTTATCTGAAAATCTGACTCTCTTGATAAATGTGTTAAAAATATTCTTTAACATATAGAGTAAATAAACCAAATAGTAAACAAATACCTCTATCTGTTAGTTTGAGATGATTTTTTCTTTAAAAAGATTTTTAAGCCAGCAGTGAGACACCAGATTCAAGTATTTGTTTTCAAGCATATTAAAAACAAAACAAAACCTAACTTGATTAATGTAGCAATAGCTTTATTGCTGTATAGTGGTGCAACGAAAGAAGATAATCATACATGATGAAGCATATTGCTAAATTGATGCCGTTCAGATATTTCCTTTGTCTGATGCAATATACTGATGCGAAATTATGTATTTCTCAGTTGATCAGATCAAAACCACAGTAAAGCAATCACAGTATAATTTTCAATAGGAAGTAACATTCATAGTAAACAAAAAAAAAAAAAAAAAAAAAAGCAAGGCATTGTACTTTGTTACTCAAGACTTCCCTAGGTAGCTCGCAGGGAACAGGCATTATGTATTGTGCATGGAGGGCTCCGCACGTGGCTGAGCAAGCAGGGAGAGCGGTGCTGCAACTTTTCTGCTGCACACATGACCGCAGGCCAACAAAGTTATCATTTAGGCATCCTGAGCAACCAGTCAGGAGCTCATCCTTTCATTTCTATCCCACTTCATTCTCTCTACTAGCGTGCTGGGCAGATGCAAGAGCATGCAGAAGAAAAAGGAAATGTTCCCTGGGGAAAAAGACTGGAATTCATTTGGGGGCAAATTGGACCTCAGCTAACAGAAAGGGGGAAGAATGTTCCGGCCACGGACGGAATCAGAAGTTACTATTCACAGGGAAGAGAGCAGCTAATGAAGTCCAGAACCTCCAGCCACTTCTGACCAGTGTGTCCTGAACTTGCTAGTTGGCTACGAAGGTGCAAATGGACTTGCTATCCTTAGTCCTTGCCCTGCAGGTTTCTGGATGCCAGCACAGAGTAAGCAAAAGGGGTTTTGAACTCTGTATGCGCTGGTGGTTCTGAAAAGCCCTACAAATTAAGGCACTTTTCTGGGATGACTGTGTTGTTGAAGTGACAGAAGTCTAAATTGTGACCAGGATTAAGTATCTTCCCTCATCTCTTTGAAGATGCTATTGAGTTATTGATATGATTAGATTGCAATGGTCCTTCCATGTTATGGTCAAATTTGAAAAAAAAAATGTTATCTTTTATTGTCTTCTGTATTCCAACAAACATTTTTATGACCTTGTATATTAATTAATCCAACTTCATGTGTTACTCTCAGTATTTAGTTTATTTCTGTTACATGAGGTGGAATTACAAAGAAGGAATGCAATTTTATTTGGGCAAAACAGAAAAGGCAATACAAGTCCTGTAAAAATTATCTCTAACTGCCCCCATATAATGTGGAGATGAGGCATTAGAGGGCTGGTACCAAGAATAAAATGTAACTGAAAATCCAGTGGCTGCACAAAGCATAGCTTGAAAAGTAGTTTTACCAGCTGCTCTCCAACATAATTCTACAGAACATGCCCCATATAGAGTAAGACACAAAGTTCAAACCTGTTCAATTCAACATACTGTCCAAAAAAGTAGTATTATATTCCTCTGAGTATTTTCTCAACCTGCATCCTGAATGCAGGTTTACTCCTGCCCAGTTATTATTGTCATTCCTACACAAACAAACAAAAAAAACCAACAGACCACCTACAAGTTCACCGATCCCTACAATCTAGCAGGCAAAAACACTTGAGCTAACTCTAACATGCACTAGGTGTCATAATAAACAACTATGAGGACAGATGAGGACAATGGAAGGACAAAGAGATTTATTTTAGCAATCCAAAATACTCCAAAGCACGCATTTGTGGAAGGCTAAGATTGTACTATTTAAATGTGAAACCATTTCAGTTGCTGAATGCTCCACGGAAGAAATATCAAAGTGTTCCAAATCAACGGTCTCCTATTGCCCAGAGCTTTGCTGTAACTATGCCAGCTTTCAGTAAAATTAAAATTCATTTTACAACTAGCAATGCAAATGGTAATCTCTTTTTTCCATAAGAAATTATGGAAGGTAATTGCCAGTAATTGTTCACTTTGTAGCCATTACGAAGTCAGTCAAAAATTTAATTTACAAAAGCCCTGGTTGGTTGTTACAGCTCTTGCTTGTCATGTCACTTAACAGTATTTTTTCCCTAATTTGTTCTTGAGAAAAACCAATGATGGAGATCCTATATGCTCTGAAAGTCATCTATCCTATTCCTTAGCTATTCTTGTATTAAAAATTTTACCCTCATGTGTAAGTTAAATCAACGTTGCTGCATTCAATGCCTATTTTTACTACTTCCATGCATGTTGGACCTACAAAGCAATTTATTTCCTTAATCTTTGCATTGGTACATTTTTACTCTTTTATCAACTCTTATGCTAAAAGAAAACCTGCTTGACTGAACTGTGCATGTTCCACCTGGCAGATACTGTGATTTCGGGAAACAAACCATCCATGTCACCAACACAATTTCCTTTAGGTTTTTAAACTATTATTTACTTTAGGTTTTAAACTTTAAGAACTTTAAGAACTTTAGGTTTTTAAATGATTATTTTAGATAGGTCTGGACTTAAGCATCGATCCCTGACTATATTACAGGTTGATGTAGACTGGTTTGTCTCTGATAAATTGTTTAGCATATGATTTTAAGCAGAAAACAATCAGAATCCAGACAGAGCAAACATGCAACCTGAAAGGACCATTTCAAGCATGCAGTTCAAACCTGGTATGGTTTGCATACTTCAGCCCTATTAGCAGGTACCTCTTAAGGAAAAAGAAGTACTTTCTGTAATACTGAAGTGCTGTTTAGAGATACGTAACAATGTAATGAGCACAAAGCAATCAAAACACAACCATGGTACAACTCCTCTGAGTTACACGGGTTTATACCCCAGATGTCTATATCCCAATGTCTATAAAGCGCTCTTTGCAGGCTTCAGGAAGGAAGCCAAAGTCCAAGTCTCACAGAAACTTGGACGGGGTGGAAAAAAATGAAGGAGGACAGGGGAAAAGAGATACTTAAATAAACAAACCAAACAATTCAAACAAATGAATTTTGCAAATGTAATAGCCAATACCTACAGGAATGGCACCTGCTGAAAGACATAAAGCAGAAACAAATGACATAAAATGAATACAAGTAAAGAAATACAAGCCTGCAAATGATGAAGATCATAAAAGAAGTATATTTTAGGAAAAAAAAAACACGGTTACAGACAAAAATATGAGACACAACAAGTGCTCCAATGCAGTATTAATAAAGAAAGCCTGGGTTTGAGTTTGTTCTGCTTGAAAGTCTCTGGAGAAGTCCCTGAAAGTTTGAAGGCCTATGCTGACCTTAATGTTACATTTCTGCTTCTCCTTTCCACTTACTGGAGCTTACAGCTCATTCTAAAGAAAACAGTTTTCTAATTTACTAAGACCACACCAAAATCACATGATACCATCCAGAATGAACAGACATTGATACATGTCCTGTAGTGTTCCAACTTCCCCAAGGACTCGGCAGAGACCATACCATTTGGCTGTTAGATTCTCCAGAGGAGCCAGAAGAAGCCCCAGCCCTACAGAGCAGTTCATGCTTTGGGCATCTTTCCCTTCCCAGATTTGTGGAAGGACACCCCCAACTCCAGGAGGGATTTGTGCATCAGAGAGTGATGCCAAAAAGCAGAAAAGAGTTTGCTTTGGTAACTAAATACTAGTTGTACCCAGGTTAAGCACTGCCTAATCCCTTCAGTACTGTGAATGCAAAAAATTAAATGCCAGCTGTGGATCAGAACAGGCAAAAGAACTTAAAAACACAATCTTATCATAGTGGGTGGCATCCCTGGCTATGGCAAGGGGTCTAAATCTTTAAGGTCCCTTCCAACCCAAGCCATTCTATGATTCTATGCTATGATCTTCTCATACACTTCCTAGTGTGGATTAAGGACATAAGACTGTTAGATAGCAAAGAACAACAGTGGAAGATGTCTACTTATAAAACATTTTTCAAAATTATAGCTCCTTAAAATTTATGTCCAATTTCTGTGCAATTATTGTAGTTATTCCAATTTGTCTCTGCCATCACCTAGTGTGGAAAGCATGAAACATGGGTCAGTATTTGACTTGGTAATGGAAACATCCCAACATCCTGCCTGATAAACCCACAGGCCATAAGGACACCAGGGACCAGACAGCTAAACATATGAGCCACAACGATACAACACAAGCAAGCCTATGGTTTAGTCTAGAGGCAATGCAGGCTGATTTTTTTTTTTACTAGCTTATCAAAAACCTTCCAGTCTTCTCATCTTAGAAAGGAACTCAACACAGGGTTATCACACTCATAAGTAAACAGACAGCAAGGTCAAGACTATTAGAAGTGCTTAGGCTTCCTGATTTTCTAGTGTGGCCTTGTCTCCAAAAAGCTGTAGCAATAAAGCTAGTTAAATGACACATCTTGGTTTTCCAATGTTCCTCTTGTGGAGAACCATCTGCACCAAAACGTCCACAGATGAGAGTTGTTTGGTTGAGGTGTTTCCAGAATTTGCCTTATTTCTGGGTGAAAGTACAAAGGCTTTTCCATTGTCTCTCTCATTTGAAAAATCTGAGATGCATTGTATCGCAGAACTGAAACAGGTGAGATTCCCAGTGCCATCAACAAGGGGTTTTCCATCAGACTGATTGCTCTTGTGAGATGAGTTCATGTGAGATGAGTTCTGCAGGGCCTGATGAGATGGCCCTCCAGGCTCCCAGAGGCTTAGACTGCCCAGACAAGGTAGGCACTGCATTTGGAGTGTTTCTCCTGAATCTTTAACATTGCCATTAGGTAGCCTAAGAACAACCTGAAGCAGCCTCCTGAGAAGCCTTCATGATGACTTCAGCCATACAACTCCTTAGGCCAACAGAACCCAAGGAGAAGAATTAAAATTAAAGAATTAAATTCTGAGCAAATGAAAAACCTGGCAGAGGTCAACCAGTCTGAGGAGACTTTGCGCAAGGCACACAGTGAATATTTTTTTTCTCCTTAAGCATTTTTTTTGTTTAAAGTGAGATCATTTACATGATACTCAATCGTACAACTTAAAACCAACAGCAGCAAAAAAATCTCTTCGCCATTTGTCAGCTCCACTTGGAAAGAATGTCATAATCCTAGCAAGAGAACCAGAGCAAATAGCTGCCGAGTAATGTTTCAATTCCAAATTCTTTCAGTCACCACCAAAACCTCCCTGGTTCCTGTATAAAGGAAGGGCTGAGGCCCATGTGTGGCTGTACAGAGTGCTGCAACGCTTTGCAAACTGCTTCCGAATTGGGGTGCCCTGGGCCATGCTCCTTCCTGAATGAAAAGGCAAGCAAAGTTATGAAAAATCATCTTTTGTTCCTCAGACAAGTGAGCGCCTCCTGAGAGAGGGCATGAAGCAAATGCCAGCCTCTTCAGTGCTTCCACTAATTAGCATAGCATTTCTTTAAAATAGGACAGATATACAAAAGACTAATTCCTTGAGGACTCCAAGAAACTCAAAGAGAGAAAGAAAAGCTCCAGAAGGCAGGAAATATTATATATTCATCCTACGCAAATCAATAAAAAAATAAAACGATATGGTAAAGTTATGATTTCCATTTTTTTCCTCTCAAATGGAAAAAAAAAAAAAAAAAGATTCAGAAACGAAAGAAAAAAGAAAACCTGTCTTTATAAATCCCAGAGAAAGAGAAGTAATATTTCTACTTTCTCCTTCTCTTTTGTTTGGTTTAATAGTGAAATAGCGATATTAATGGGCTGTTACATTTAGGAAGTCTATTTCCTGAATTAATATTTTGTAACGTGACTATTGGAGAGTCACAGAAGTGCCATACAGGGACAGCAGCATTATGAGAACTCTCCTTTGGGGAGAAAACCGGCTGCAAAACAAGTACAAACAGTAACAGTGGAAGATACAAGCAACCAGGCAAAAATGAGAGAAAAACAGTATTTAAGACACTTTGGTATTCCTGGCTGATGATACAGATACATCATTTCTCCTTTTCTGGATATATTATTGAAAATCCATAACCTGAATTTTCAATTACATTTAGAAGTTATGTTGTCCTTTCATCAGTCCCTTGTCCTCTCTATTTGTTACGAAGACACTTTCATGTAAATTAATTTTTTTCTTTTAAATTTTCCACATGTTCTCTAGAAACAAGGGTGCTGAGCAACCACCTACCTAGTTTGACTTCCAACTTCAGAGACAATGGAAGCATAAAAGGAGAAAATGGTCTGGTACAAGAGGTTCTGGAGAGAAACCTGATGTAGTCACTGAAGCGCAGCATACTCCACTGCCCCGGGACCCTGCCCTGGGCTGTACGCATCTACAGAGGCATCACGGTTACCGCACATCTGCTTTTATGAAGGCACGCTGGCACACGTTAATGCTTTTGAACACATGCTGGTACGCTTTATAAACAAGACATCAATTTTGTGTCCTAATGAGTGCTGCGCAAATTGCCACACACCCTGACTTTATTCATCAAGACACCGTGTGGTATCAGTAAACACCTTGGCAGGCAAGTAGTAAGCAATGGATGTGAATGCTGATTAGCTTCTTCGGACGTGGAAGTTAAAACCTTTCCTTTAGCATTTTTTCTGTTTCTAGAAGAGATTCAACAAAATTCATCACGCAAGGCAGTAAGGCAGTTACTGAGAAATACTTTTCCCCAACCCCCAAACCCGAAGTATCAGAAGTTAGTACTCTCCCATAGGAAGTAAAAGAGTGCGGAAGCAAGTGGCTCAGGAGCCTTATGTAAACATTAGTCAGACTGGTTTAAATTCTTCATCTTGGCTTCAGTTTACTCTGGTCTTAAGGTACTCATGTGGTTTAATTTAATTTATGCCATTTAAACAGACTACTTAATTATATCAGCACTTGGCAGTGCTGCTCTAGTTAAAGGTCTGTTTGCAATGTCACATCTACGAATTAATTTTTTGAAGGTTTATAGCAGGACCGTATTTTAATTCCCACAGGGAATTATAGAATCTGAGAATTTAGAATCCAAGTTGTTGGTTTTTTTTTGCCTAAGATACACAGTTAAGATGACCATTTTCTTCATACTTTTAACCGAGGGTAGAAAATTGCTTTAATACAAAATATAATCTCTGCTGATTTGTCAACTAGAAGACTGAATACATTATGTTTAGTCAGTGCCACTACTGGAGAAGAACATGCACAAGCACGCAGTAGATTTTTGTCAACTTCTCATCAACATTCCCAATTTACTAAATGCATTAATTTACTACAATACAATGAAGCCATCAGAACACTAAGACCCGCAGAAGTTAATAAGCTTCACCTGCGCTTAATAACCCACCCTGAGTTACCATCTGATTTCAGCGAGAAGGCACCACTCATTTTCGTTTGCCCGGCTTCTTTATGCATCAGTTCCAGGCAATTGCTGCTCCCCCAGCCTGCCTGCTGGAACAGACCACAGCGGGTTACCAACACTATGAATGGCTGTTGTAGGTGCTAACACGCATACAGTTGCATCCCCCTCACATCCGTGTTCATTGGCAAGATTTAACAGAAGTGGAAATGAGCCAGGCGGTGCCACAGGAACAGGAAATTACAGAGTGGTTCCACCCAAGGACGAGGCTCACCATCATCATGTCTGCCGCTGCAGGCAGACCTCTATGTGCAGAGAAGTCAGCAGCATTCTGGAAAGAAAGGGCATGGATCGCCTCTGCCGGAGCTGATGGACCGCAGCAGGATGATCTCAAGCTTCAACAAAACATGCAGCTACGACAGAGTGAAGCCTGATGTAGCCATCAAATCTGCACCAGGTTCCCTCAGCAGTTCAGGTTACTGAGACTGAGCAACCCTTCCCTCCCTCTAATTACCAGGCTTGGTAACAAGCAGTTATGGCCCCGCCACTGACACTTACCCCTTCCTAAAAGAAGTGGCCTTGCAGGTATAGAGCCACCCAACAGTGCAGCCTGCCTCCTCTAGCACAAGATATTACATCTCAGCAGGGCCAGAAACCTTCACCATTTTGTCCTCACTTCTGGGAGGCCGGGGGTGGCAGTTTCAAAGTTACATTTTGTACATGGTGCTGATCGGTCCTGAACATGGGAGCAATCATAAGCTAAAATACACTTCCCTGCTGCATGTCGAGGTGAGCAGGGCTGAGCCTGGCACAAGGAATCCTCACTCCCCAGCCTCGCTGCCACACCACATCGAGCCAAGGCACAGCCCGAGCGCCTGAAATCCCAGGAGGGGAGCAAAAGAGAAATCCATGATACAAACAGATCAATGTAGGGCGTTGGGAACTGCAGCACTGCTAATTGATGATGGTGAGAAGTATGGATCAGGCTCACTGATCTCCACAACCTGCTGGGATGACAGATTTGCAGACAACTGACTTTTCTTTATTTTAACATTCTGCTCTTTAAAGAATGCTGGCAATTTGTCAACATTTAGAAAAGTTTGTTGTTATGATTTAAGATTTCCTCTTTTAAGACTAAGACTGTATTTCAGAAATTCTATCCAAGAATTTCCTTTCCTGTGATTTACTCCTGTTTTTTCTTGAGATGCATTTTTTAAATTTAAAAATGAACGCAGGAAGGTTGCACTATAATGTATTGCAGTACACAATGCAGTATTGGTTAACTAACTAATGTTTAGCCTGTGATGTTAAACCTTTCCAGATAATTTCACTGTAACAAAGCAGACCACAAACTAACCACAGATAACCAAGGAAAGCCTGTGAGAAACAAAGTTCACATCATCTTTCAACGTTCCTGATTTCTAAGAGGTGAATTTGACAAGGTTTATAAGTGTGCTATTGTAAATCAGTTGTTTTTTTTTAAAAAAAAAAACTTCTACTGTATTTTTTTTTAAATCTTTCTACCCTATGTGTCTTCATTTAAGCAAGCTCTTCCAGTCATCAATCTATCCATCTGTTTACTCACCACCTACAGCCCGGCCAGCTGGCACTGTGAAGAGACACAGCTCCATTGAACACACCAAAAACGTGTCAATACACCCTAGCGCCTTGTGACATTTTTCCAGTTGTCTGAACGGCTTCTCCCGGTCAGAATCCCTCAAATTCCCCCCACAGAATCTGTTTGAGTTGTTTGTTTACTTCTCTACAGAAAACATTGCTATCTGAAAAGGACAAAAGAGGGAACTTAAGCAGCCAAGGAAATAAATGCAAATGATCCAGTGAATTTAAGGACTTGTCCCTCACATCTGCAAATGCCAGTTTTGCCATGCTACGGAGAAGCACGTGGACACTTGAACGCTTGAGCTAAAGACCTTGCTTCCCTTTAAATTTCATTTGTAAATCAATTTACATTTGAAATATTCTGACAGGTTAGTCTATTTGCAACGAATGAACACAAAAGAGCAGAACCAGGCATTTATTATGCAATACCTTTAGCAAGTTGTCCCAAACTATCCACCACACAGTAGGAGGCTGCAATAGCACCTTATGCCACATTATTTCATAGTCCAGAAAGCTTTGGCAGTTACTCATCATGCAACACTGAAATATTAAACTTATTCAATAATTAACAAACACCCTAAGCTAGGATACTTCTGGCTATACTGCATTTGGTGTCATGTGCATTAACTAGATTTTCATTAACTTATGGATATTAGGAAAAGGTTCCTCACCGAGAAGATGCTTTTAGTTCTCACTGCTCTAGTCTGACACTAGCTATAGGGAATAAATTACATGAATCTCCCTATGCTGCATCTGCTTTGCCTGTGATGGTAACTGGGGGGCAATTGTCCCTGTGCTTAACTCAACCCATAAACTTCCATTTCATGTTTTCTCCTCCTGTTCTGTTGAAGAGTGAGAGAACAACATGCTGGAGCTTAGCTAGCCATCAGTGCAAATCCACCACATAAGTTCACTATGAAATATGTTTGGGCTCTTGAACGGTCATTTCCTACAGATATGAAGTTTCAGGCCTCCTAACACTGCGATATGGGAATATCTAACAACTTCTAATCAACTGCATAAAGCAGCTTGTGTTCAAGAATGATAAACTTGACACAGATTACTTAAATTAGGTTAGCACTCCCAACTGAAATCTCTGCTCCAGAAAGGATAGATTTTTTATTATTATTAATAATAGCAATACAATTAAAAATATAAATATTTGTGCCACATCCAAGTTGAAATTCATAGCACACAAACACAAGTATACTAACGAACCACCCTATTCAACATCCAAATATTGAGGTAACTTCATGGGAGCATGTTGATGTGCTACGGAGAAGGCACAATGATACAACATGGAGCCCTGCCATCAAACTGCTTGTGAAAAATTTCAGTGAATCCCCAAAAACTCAAGGCACATTCATTGTAATTGACATCATCAATAACAAAAAACACTTTTGGTGGAGAATATAGTTACCAGGATTACATTACAAACCCCTTTATGTAGTTTATTGAAAGTAAAAAAGCTATTTTTTAACCAGAAGTCTTTGAGATTAAATATTTTCAGTTAGGGAGTATAAAAACATCATGTGTTACACTAAGAACCTGGTGCTTACAGACCCATTCAAACAGTCAGTCCACATTCAGCATTTAAAAATTCAAAATCATCTTAGTGTTCAATCTCCTGTACGATGTAGTACACAGGTACATCAAAGAACTTTCTATCATCAAACCTGCCTTTAAACATCTTGTAGTTAGAACCGTGCAACTGCCAGGGTAAAGTATGGTGGGCGTAAATGGTGCCCTAAAATTCTGTATTCCTGTAACAAAGAGCCTTTTAGGGAGACAACCAGAATTGTCTCTACGCCCAGGCATATCTGAACCAAAGGGTTTTTACCAGCACTTTCATGAAGGTGTGGGTTAAGACAAAATAGCAATTTGCTTAGGCAAAAGGCATCTAAAAATGGGCTCATATTTTGTAATGCACATAAAGACCATAGCCTTTAAAAAAGCCTTCAGAGAAAATCTCTCAAATTAGTAGCTTCAGAGAGATTTAGCTGTGGACATTAATTCTTACAATTCGATTTCTTTTGTGTTCAGGGAAACCAGACTTCATACATTACACAAGTAGACTTTATACAACTATGAATCACAGAGTGCTGTAAATATAAACATACACCTGATGCTAACACCTTTTTTATTCCCATCTGAAGCAACCTACAAGATACCACATTTTTGCTCAATTGAGAGAACTGCTTTGATTTAAACAAAAGCACTGCTGCAGAAGAGTATTTCACGGGCAGCAGAAGTTGTCTGTAACGCCAGCTGTTGACGCCACATGTGCTCGTTCCAGCCCCTGTCAGCCATCTCCAGCAGCTATTTCTGCTTGCCTTCCAAGTGATTTTCATGATTGCCCATGAATTGACTCGGGTAATTTTAATGGATAGATAGGAGATACTCTACATTACTTTGGGCTTTAAAACAGTTTTTTAGGACAGCAAATTACTTGATTGAAGAAAAGGCTGTAGAAAGCATCTTTCAGTGAAAATGACCCCTTGCATTTCTCAAAACTAATGAATTTGCCTGTATCAAATGTGAAACTTCAAGAACAGAAGATGGCTTGCAGAACATCAGGTCAATAGCTCTGTTAAAGAGTAGTAGCATATACTATTTTGCTAAAAACCCCATGTGTACAACTTAGCTTTCATTAGGTACCTGAATATAGCAAGAGAACAGAAGAACAGAAACAAACAAGAAGAGTAAAGATGACTGCTGGAGAAACAGTATATGGAGGAAAAAGAAATACCAATGGAAAAAAGACACAATAGCAGTAACCTTGGTGAGACCAGAAGAAAACTTAGCTATGTAGACTCGGTATGGTTATTACTTGGTTATTGCTTTTTCAAGTACGTTCCGTTTGTACCATGAGCAATGTTAGTATCAAAATACGGGCACAGGAAAGAACAGAATGAACTTCTGGCCTCCTTTTCTCCTGTTCCTCTCCTTCTGGTTCATCCAAATGACCTGTTCCTTCCATTTTGAGCTTCTCTCTCGTATTTCCCCATACCCTGTGGCACATCCTTTCATCTCACAAAATGTAATTTTTTTTCCCTACTCACGCTATACATCCACTAATTCTAACAAAACAGAATTAGGTAAAGCTGGGCAAAAACAGTTTCTTTTTTCCTTTTTTTTTTTTTTTTTTTTTTTTTTCAGTTCAGAAGCACTTTAAAATCCTTTTGAACTCACAATAAAAAAAACACACAAACACTATTAGTGATTTTTTATCTGGATCAAAACAGCTTTGTCTCCATAAAAATATGAAAAAAAAATAAAACTCTGAAAACAAAAACACCAGCATGAAGGTATATAAGAAAGAGATACATACCTCCTCCACATCATTGTCCAACACTGTGATTTGTAACGGAGAAGTCAGATTCTGGCTATCAGAGATCGTTGTTCCCACTGGGGAGGATTCAAGGATAAAGCCCTCGTATGTAGACTTTGTAAAGTAAGGCCTCTGATTGTTCTCATCAAGGACTTCAATATGCAAATTGGCAAAGGCAGGAAGAGGATGACCGTTGTCTTGTTCAGCCTAAAAAACAAACTCATTTGTCTAAGGGTCTCAGCCAAATAAAACTATGAACAGTTACTAATTGCCATTGGCTTACTTTTAAGAATTACAGTCCAGTTACACAAATGAGTAACATCATACACATCACCCTACCATGAAACTTGGTGTCAGGAAAAGAAAACACAAATTAGCTAGGCTGTAAGAGCAAGAAGAGTTTCAATCATGCTAACCTTTAAAGTAGTCAAAATGAAATTCAAAAGCTATACAATACGTGCAAAATGATTCCTTAAAGTATCGGTATTAGGAGTTTGGGAAAATCTATAAAGTGAGAAAAAAAAACAGAAACTGATGATTGTACAACGTAACTGCCACCTACACCATCAGCAGAGTTAAACCAAAAGACAACTCGGTAGCTGTTGACATACAGTAGTTGCTACAGATTCCTAGAATAGCACACTGCCCTGGATACGACACTTTTTCCCCCTCAAACAGCCATCTTTCTAATGACATGGAAGTGGATTTTTTTTTTTTTTTTTTGTGTGGCTATTCCTGAATGTCAAGCAAAATACTTCCTTTCAATTAATAGCTGTGACTTTCCAATAGCCACGTCTCCCCTAACAAGTGTTAGTCACTGATAGCTTCACCTGATCTATTCTTATTTTAAAACTTCCTAAACATAAAAGCACTAAATGCGCCCTCCAGTGCATGCTAATCCACTGTGCATGTACAGTTTTGCTTTTTTTATTGACTACTAATGACCGCTTAAAGTAAACAAACATGGAAAGTAGAATACAACAAGTAATTTGTGCTTCATTTTACCTAAGGCAAACCAACTTTAAATATAGTACCGCTCATATTCCTGTAGAAAGGGAACAGTCAGGGACTGTCAGTATTGTATTCCTATGGCTTTATGTCCAACATCTGTAAGTACATAGAGCCCAAGACCACAACAGGAGTGTGCTGTACCTTTCTGCAGATGTGGGAAGGCCACAATGCAGTAAAATTCTCAGGAGTAAAAGTATTTCCAAAGAGACAGAACAGTACCTCATTTATTTCTAACTCTACGTCTTGTTGCGGAGATTTTATTTTCATTAGCTGAGAAAGTCTGTCTTCACGCTGCTCACTCTGAGAGAATCACACACGTACTGCTGGATCTATTAGCAATTCATTAAGAACATTCTAATTTCACAGGATTTCCTTCAACAGAGCAGCACTCAAACATCCCTGTGGAAATCCTGGTCAAGCAATGGTTAAAAGCAACATATTTCAAATCCAGCTGGTGGTGGCATCGGAGACTGCACAAGTGACTCTTAATGCTGACCATAACTTACGGAACTGAGATAGAGTTTGAAACTGATTCTCCACTGAATTAAAATACACTTCAAATGTAAAAAAAAAAAAAAAAAAAGTCACCAAATTTTCTGGGAAGTATTCTAGTAACTGATGCAGCACACGATTAAACTTGAAACATGACTTAAAATTGATAGGTTTTGCCTAAGATAATATCCTGTAAGCAGGAGAAAATCTCAAAGTCTGCTATAGGAGCAACAGATGCATGTGGATCTGATTCTGTTATTTTATAAGTAGACCGACTGCTGAACACCACTACATACTCCATTCCACTTCATTAAAAAAATAGGGCTCTTCACATTAAAAAGCTCTGATCCTTATGGTATATAGTTACAGGTTAAAAAATCAGCCCTGGTATTCGTAAGAGCAGAAGGTTAAATAAAAGCTTCCTCTCTTTGAAAAGATTTAGCTCACTTCTGGAAGGGAAAACAAATGGATGGTTTCCTTACAGGGCCTCTTCCAGAGGCATTCTGTTTCAAGCCACTGGAAAACACGGATAACCATTTGTTTTCCTTTGTGGCTTTACATATAATGGTAGTCCAACAAAGCAAATAAAGATCTGAAAAAGAAGTTCATAAAATGCTAGTTACAAATATTCAAATTCAAGCAACATTTAAAGTAATAACTGTCTCTAATAGTTACTTTTTTTCCCCTTTTCTTGGGTACAAAGATTATCATAAAAAAATACAACAAAAAAAGATTTGTTTTCGTATGTTACATAAGCATATTCCAAGAAGCAATATGTGGCTAGGAACAGTTCTGGCACCTTTGATATATACGTTCATAATTCTCCAAAAATATGCAACAGTTTTGAATTGTAGATTTCTGCAGCATTTCCTACTGTAAAATATATATATATATATTTTTTTTTTTTAAAGAAAAATTAAACATAAAAAAAAAACAACACAATTTGTTCCAGACAGTGAAAGCAGTTTTTCTGAGTGCCCTATTAAGGCTTGGTCTGCTGGTCACAGGTAGAGCATCTTTCCTTCCCAGGACATATTCTAAAACACAAACAATAGACAATTTAAATTTCTCTCACAAAGAAAAACACTGATATTTAAGACAAAGCATTCTAGTTCTAGGCTATTTTACTTCGTATTGTTGCTAGCAATAAAGACTCTTTACTATCCTTAGCTCTCTTCAGCCTGGCCCTACATGAAGATCAACATGGTTAAAGTAGAGGTGACCATTAAGACAGTCAGAAGAGCTGTGTTCTTCCCCAAAAGAACATGCGTGAGTGATGCTTCAAACCAACAAAAGGTTGATATTATCTGAACCTAAAAGGACTCCACAGTTCTGCAGTGAACTGTCTTCAACGAAGCTGCCTAGACGCTTTAGATTGAAGATACACGATCATAAGGAGGCATGAATAGAGAAGAAAGAGCAAGTGTACAGTGATGCTTTCTTCACACCAACACACACTGAGATGAAGACTCCAGACTTGCACACAAAGCCTATCTGTAAAAGAACAGCAGGTGTCTTCATGCTACACAATTATGTTCTCGCTACCTCTGCTTTAGATGAACCAAAGAAAAAAAAAGGACAAAATGTGAAAATTGTTAAATAAGTCAAAAATGTTTAGATACACTTCTGTAGTGTGTATTTGTTAGGTACTATGGATGTTCTATACAACAAGGTTCACTTATTCAAAGCATTAGATGAATCAGTTCCCAAGAAGAAAGGGGAAATTAAAGCACTCCTATAGACTCCCTGAATCTGCAGGAACATCAACAGAGTTGGCTTTCTTGTCGAGGTAGCAGGGATCTGTTAGATAAACTGCCTCTGGCGACAGAACAGCCTCCAGATGGACACTAATGCACAGGCAAGATTTTAGGGTGCTCCTGCTGTACCACCTCTGCTCCCTGTGCTCGCTGCCACTGGAGGAAGGGCAAGTACCAGGGGGGTTGGTATGCGGGGGGCACCCAGACGTGCTGTGGGCACCCAGCTGCAGAAGAACGCAGCAGGGAAAGGCGACTCTGCCAGCTATCTGCATTCTGCAGGGCTGGAAGTGCCCGTCTTCTCCATCCCACAGTACAACTTTGCCCCAGAGGAGCATCTGACAGAAAACAGTGTCACCTTTGCTTAAACTCAGGGTTCCTACTTCTCCGTGGATTAAAGGGATATGACTTTTGCACTGTATCTCTGTATAACCCTCCAAGCATACTCAATCCAGAAAATCTGTCATAATCATGTTAGCTGCTGAACTTGTTCTCAAAAAACCTGGTTGCCACACAGATAGCAGCAGAACTTTGCTTTCACGTCCATAGTTGACAGTAAGATACAGTCGTGAGACAGCTCCACAGGAACCTCCTCAGTGTGCCAAGCTGCACGCAGGTGAAACGCACGGCCCCGAACCCAGCGGTGCAGCTCTCAGCCCCCGCTCAACCTCTGCCCAGCGCAGAGACCCAAACTCCAGGATGCCTGTTTTCTTTCTTCACTTAAGGCCTTTTGGCAGGTTTCTGACCATGCACAGAAGGGCTCCTCCAAGCGAAGCAACCTTTACCCCACAGCCAGGCGTGACCAGAGTCCAGGGAAGGTGCATTACTTCCCCTTAACCGTATTTCTTCAGTAGATTTTTTACGTTAAAAACCTCAGCAAGCAGCAGCAGCTAGAGCATTCGGGGTGGTATCCGTACCTGTGATGGACATGTTTCATACCCAGCCCCCACATGCAGGCTTCTTGCTCTCCACTCTTTGATCCCAACAAGGGGAAGAGCAACTGGAGCTGAGGCAAAGTGCTTCATGGGGACAGGCATGCACTTAGCACCTTGGCAGCAGGTGGGACATACGGAACATTCCTCTCCCTGGGGTGACAGGCTGCATGTACGAGCAACGTGGAAGAATGGAAGCCAGACATGCAAAGAAGCTTGCAGAGACTTGAGGAAAGCAAAGGCAGGTGGTTGTTTCCTCCAGAGGGAGCAGATCTGCAGCTCTCGATGAGGACACAGTGCTGACGAATGCTGCTGGAGGTGGCAACGTTCAGGCTCAGTGTGATCCACTCCTGCAGGTAAACTGCAGGAGGGGCTGAGTAAAAGGACTGACACTGGAAGCAGATTTCTTTGTTAGCTATTTAACAGCAGCATTTCATATAGTCTATACATATAGCAGCAACGAACCCGAGAAGAAACTGTGAAGGCCTGTCAAGTACTTGAACAGTGTCCACGACGAGATGAGTTATTTCAGTATTCATTCACCGTTTCTCTGAAAAATCTCCTCTGGTCAACAGAAAAGGTTTGCCCATCACCTAGCATTTGGACAGAATAGACATAGCTCCTGAAGGGATGAGATTTCTTTGCGGATGGAGAGGAAAGTTGAATGGGTTCTTCAGGATATCTGGTTAGAATAAAATTTTGAAGGGGTTACCTTGAAGTATCTCCCCTCTAGACATTATACAACAAGATGAGTTATAAAGGCTTGCATTTAAATACTGATTTGAGAAATTAGAGAAACAGTGCTGGGAGCAGACTGTGATCTCGTATTTGTTGCTCTAAATCCTGCTTCACAAGAATCATCCCTTCCTCAGTGCAAAACTCAACCTTTGTGAAATTCAGAATCAGAATTCTGTCTTCTTCCATTCATACACAACCCTTATCAGGCCTTAACACCTCTCTACGATTTTCCCTTGAAAATGCCCACTGTATCACACACAATCTTTAGACCTGCAAAGGAAAAAAACAGTAGCAGCAGGTAACGAGCACATTCGAAGCAGCAGCACAGGATATGCCCATATTCCTTTGTTGTTCCGTCGTTCTTGATTTGTTGTCATCTGGCACATGCACCCGCAGAAGAGCATGTTTTTCCACAATTTAAAAAAAAATCACAATTGCCTTTCTGACCCCGTTCAAATGGACATGCTCTGTTTGTCACCATGATGATAAGACTGAAAATAGTGTCTAAAATAAGAATAGAACATATCATGGACCTCCTGACCCCAAAAAGGTAGGTTACCACCATCTAACAAGTAACTGGGACAATAACGTCTGAAACATAGAAAAGCACAAAACTACAAGAAGAAATGATAATAGGGAAATAATCTACTTAACATTAATGTCAGCCCTAAGAATTTTTCTTAAAGCCCACAACAATCTGTCCTCTAAAATGAACTTTTTCATATGCTGTATGACCAAAAGCTTCGCTGAAATTAGAGCCACCAGTCTTTTCTTTTTTTTTTTTTTTTTCTCCATAAAGCTTTCCTAACTGCAGTCAGGTCCCAAAGTAATTTGTTCCTCACTATCACAATTCGCTTAATTCCCTGATCAATTTAATATTTTTTATTCAACAAAACCAATTTTAGACATTGTTTCCTCTGTACGTCTGCAGCCTAAACCTGTTATATCTACACCTACCAGGTTAGCTTCTGGATATTGTTTCTTCAGAACTGTGATCGAATCATGCTTTTTTTTTTTTTCCTGCAGGACACAGCATTGGAAATGCATGAATAATTTAAAATGATGTACTTGAACTTATTTTTGTTGCCACTTACGAAATACACACCAGCAGATGAAAAATTTCTTTGATGGATAAATATAACTTAAAATTTTTATCCTATATTTAGAGCGATTTTTTACAAATATGCAAAAATCGTGGCTTACTTGGAAATAATTGCATTCAATAACACTATGTCTGTTATTTTTTCTGATTCCATGATAATGATATCTATACACCAACATCCAACTTTCAAGGTTAAGACCGAGAAGAAACTTACAAAATATCTGCACCATCATGCGTACAATTCTACACTAAAAAAATTGCCACTGCATCCTATTTGAGTGTCCATGTATAGCAAACAACAACAAAAAAAATAGAACTTTAATTGAAGAAGAATCACAATGTATCTGAAAAATCGACCTTTGGCTTTTCTGAAAGTAAACAAGCAACGTTCTTTTGCTATTGGAAGGCAATACTGGTTTTGGAATTGGTGCATCCATTTAGGCACCCTGAAAATGAACTAAACCATGCTTTACCACTAGACACCACCAACCTGAACAATAGAGAGAGAACCCCCAGCGGGCTACCAGAGACTGCAGTAGAGACCAAAGAAAGCACCACTGCCGGCTTGGCTGCCATCTGTGTGTCCTGTAAGCTGGGTCATTTTTTTGGTCCACGTATCGTCTCACAACGAGAACCACAAACATCAAATTCACTTGCCGTAATCCCTTCCAAATCTTGTGCTCATCTCCTTTCCAAAGACCACCAAAATCCTCTGAGCTTTCCCTGATGCTGGTTATACCCTAACATTTCACTAGATACAGCAAAAGAAGACAAAGCCTCTGGCAAACTCAGGTGATAGCTTGCTGAAAGAGCTGTCGTACTGGAGAAAAGAGGCAAGCCACTTTGCAATTTATATCTAACACAAGAACAAGGGAAGAGCCCAGGAACTTCAGACACTCAAACTTAACTTCAAGCTGTGAAGAAGATGGAAATGTTACATAGCATTTAAACCAATGTAACTGGAAAAGGAGCAGTCCCTACAGATTCAGAGAAGGAAGGTCAGGTCTGGAAAACTTTTTTTTTTCTTTAACTGTATGACTGAATTGGGAAATAAAGGTGAAACTAGGAACATAATTTATCTCTATACAGGGTTAGCATTAGGATTGTACATCACATGCTGGATTAATGAACAAGGTCAGAAAGTACAGCACAAGGAAAGAACTACTGAAACGGATTAAAAATTGGCTTGAGGACAAGCAGCACCAAGTATCTTCAGAACACAGAATAAATTTGACTTTACTATCAGTGAAGCTTGTCATGTGGCAGTGAAATGATATTGGCACATAATGTGTCTAGACAGCATGCTTAAAAAACCCCCAAACATACATTTTTATTTCATGTGTCAAGGGTAAGAGACTTCAGTATCAGACTACAATGCTGTAAGTGCAATGAACAGCAATACTTACAGCTGACCATCTTTCCAAAAAATAAAACCCTCCTTCCCTATAATAAAAGAAAACGCCAACTACAAAGTCATTATGCCAAATTGTAAGTGATGGATGGAATAAAAAAAAATAATAATAATAAAAAAAAAAGCCTGTTTACTGCAGAGAGGAAACGCAGCTATTTCTGTAGATGAAAACCATTACAGAGCTTACCATTTACGGATTTTAATATTTCTGTTGCTCTGTGCATAATGACACATAATTTAAGGGTCAATCTTAACTCACAGTTGCTGGTCTTCTCTAATGTGTATCTGTGATTTAATGCTGTAAATGCAAGGAAAAACGTTTACCATGCTGAGATGCTGCCAAACAGGAACAAACACATATTTTCAGTGTGTATGTGCCAATGCTGGGAGAAGACTGCCTTCTCCATGATATGAAGAAGAATTTTATTGATACGTTGGAAAGGTTTTGAAGAAGAATTTTCCTGTAACTTTTTTTTTTTTTCTCCTATCCTTAATCACAATTGCTAACCCTGCACTCAGGTTTTCTTTTCTACGAGAACTCTCATCACTTTATTGCTCACAAGACTGATAAAAAGAACACCTTAAACAGAACAGAAATTTCCAGATTTTTTTGGACTAGGTACACTTGTGTAACAGCGATAAGCAACAAGAAGTAATTGAATACTGAGTTCACAGAAGGGATGAACATTTGAAAAGCCAATTTAAAAAGCAGTTATTGTACTTAATACCTACAGGAGATGCACAGCAGTTCAGCCAAACTAATGATTTTGTAGATTTCATTGTCGTCAGGAAGTGGATTGAGCAACTATTTAATGAAAAACCATTTCTTCCATTCTCTTTCTAATCTGTCGCCATGAGTACAAAAACACTCTCATTTGTTCAGTTCATGATCTATTTTGAGGCAGAGCAATCACCCTGTTTCCCATTATAGCTGATGCTTCTCTAACATTGTGTCAGAACCACAGAGGAGATTATCTTCTGTTGCATTTCAAAAGAGAAAGACAAAAACAAAGCAGTTCCAGAACAAGGGCAATATAGTTTTGGAAAACCACACTTGTCACATGGGCTATATTTTATTTTCCACTTTGCACTCAGGGAAATTTGAGCGAAAGTCATTCTTTTGGAAGACATGGGTTTTCTCCCATATCTTACTTTCTAGAGATTAGTTCAATAGCAAAGGTTCTTTTTTCTTTGTTTCTTCAGCATCAGGCCTCACACATAGTTCAAACCGAAAAGTCTTCATATTTATATGTACACACATATAGCTGTAATTTATTCATCACACTGATTAAACCAAATAAAGAAGCCTTTAGTCTTCCTGCTGAAATTCCTATTTGCTGCCATTGTAAAATTTAGAAAAACAAAGAAGAATAACCATGCTTCCTTTCAAGTGCAGGAAAATACATTCTGTATGATGCACTGGAAAAGGGGGACAGTGAGAGCCACCCTGAACAAAGATAACAACTAAAGGTCAACAAATACATGGAGTCAAGAGATCAAAATAGGATGAGAAGAGTTGGAGGCTGACATTATTACAAAAACTACCAAACACTGCATATATGAAGTTTTTGAAGAGGTGAAAAAAAGTCAGAATTATGGACTTAAGTCACAAAACCCATACACTTGGTACAATTTCTTTAACAGCAGTCCAGGACTCTCCTGTGTAGTGAGGCTCGAGGGATGCATGCTGCCTCACCGACTGCTACCACGGCATCTTCTGAAACTCCTAAATAAAAGAGAATCAGAAGAACAGGCAAACTGGACCAGACCACTAATCCCCGCGGTGCAACATCACACTTGCAAGCAGCAGCCAAAGACAGAGGCCCAGAACAGAACATAAGCAGCTCAGATTTCCTAAACGGGAAGTTCTCTCGCTTTCTTCGTGGATTTTTCCTCCAGGAAGCTACCCTGCCTCACCTTCCCTTGAGCCCATGTCTGCCTCCAGCCCCACACCGCTGCCTGTCAAAGCCCTCCGCAGACAGACCGCCGGAGATGCACGACCTCCTCCTGCCTGCTTTCAACTTGCAGGCTGCTCTTTTCCTTTGATAACTCCTAGCTTTTGCTCTGCACAAGGAAGGAACTATCGATTCTTCTTTGCTCTCAGGACTGTGATGCTGTATTTCATACGTTTGTCTTCCTCCCTGCCCTGGTTCGGATCTGCTTCAGTTCTGCTCTGTCCTGTCCATGACAGAGACCAGTTACATACACAGCCTGGATCCATACCGTACCACAGTGATCCTCCCCTGTTCTCTTCTCCATTTTCATATTAACTTCTCACATTCAACTTGCTCGTGGTGGACAGCCACAGATCACTGAGCCAACCTTCACACTCAGTTATCACTTATAACGCCTACAGCTCATTCCTGAGTGAGGCCAGAACGCCTCATTTTGTGTGTAAGGCCAGAATGGATCTTCTCTGACTTGTTTCATGCTGGTTTTAGCTATGCAGAACTTTATGTGCCTTTTGAGCACACATTTGTCCACTGTTTTGTCCTAAGACCATGGCAGAACCTATGCCTGACCCTTCTCATGTAAAATGCAACATGCCCGCAACAGCCTTGACAGCAATGAGAACAGAAATGGGCAGGGAAGCTCCCAAGAGGAGGCTGGTATTTGCAGCCAAGCTCGTGGTCATTAAGGTGGAATTTGGTTTGACTTCCAGCGGAGCTCACCAAAAAAAAAGAAAGCCTTCTAAAAACTGGAAACCAAACTCCATGTGAAGATTTAAGCCCAGAGAGTAAACAGAGTAGGTATCACTGCTGGAAAGTTCTATACCACTTCTGGCAGGATAGGACCCCGAACTAATTTTCTGGTAGCGCTGGAATTTCTAACAGTCTGTTCAGCTCTGACACACCGCGTTGACCTTCTGTTACCAACAAACAACACGGAAACGCAAACCCACTACAGAATTGTTTCTGTGGTATTATCTGCCACGAGGTTAATGCCGGTCTGACTGAAACACCAGCTGGGGAAAACAGATTTTGAGATAGGTATGTAAAGTCTGGAAAACGTTTTGCAGGGATAGTCTTCAAAACATTCTGCCCAGCTGCTGCACTGCGTCGAAGCTGCTGCACGGAGGCTGTTACCAACAGTGCTGGGAAGGCACCAGAAACCATGCGACTGTGATACAAAACAGTTCTTTTTGTAAGGCCTACTCCCTAAGAGCTGTAAAACTCCCAGAACCAAGGACAAGTCTTACCAAAAAGTCAAGCTACATATGCGACTTGAGACTGGGAAGCTTATTCCCCACTCCTCCGATTTTATTTTATTTTTAAAATCTAATTGCAGTTTTTACTGAGATGTCGAATTTACACGAATGCTTCCCAGCGACACAAATGCAATCAAGTATGAGACAATGGCTTGAGAGCTGTACAGATGACATGAAAACCTACTCTCAAACTAAGTTTTAATTTTAATACCTGCAGTACCCAGGTGTCCACATGAGATTAATAAAACATCCCTCCGTCTTCCCATCTCATGTGATAATACCCACAGTATTTTAGCCATCAGTACGAGCATCTCCAGTGCCATTAAAAATAGACAATTGATCCTTGCAAGACAAATAAAATGTATATAAATAAGAAAATATACTTCATCAGCCTTTAATTTACTTTTTTTTTGTTGCAGGGGACACACTCATCTGACATACAGAACTGCCAGGACGCAAAAACACAACTCAAAACTATTTACATAAAAATGCACACATTTTCTGTGTATGGAAAGACATTTGCAGTTATTTAAGGTATATTTTGTTCTGGAACTGTAAAAAAATTATTTTCTCATGCTTCAAAACTTAAGCCTGTAAAATAAATGAATTAAAGCTAGGAGTTTTTGTTTATCCTTGGAATATCTACATGCGTGTTTTAAAAGGCAGTAATGCTTTACAGAACTAAAAGCTAGTACCAGCCATTCTCTAGTAAGAAATCAAACAACAACAGCAAAATACATTAAACTTTCCCTACCTAATTTACTCTGCATTACTACTTTTAGTACTACCTTCTAAGATTTTAATAGAGTTGCTAAAATGTCAGTAACAGTAATAGATAACTTTATTTACTTCAAGGATGATGACTTCCTGCTCTACAAGAAGTAATGACATTTTAAATGAATTATTTCATACAGCAAAAACTCTTTATGCTGGTCTGGCAGCCCTTGTGGTCTAGTTCCTTATCCTCCTCCTACTCTGAAAGTCACACAAGTCCCTAGGAACGACCCCTCACCACGAGTCCTTTTATCAAAATATGCCTCTTACAGGTGTGCTAAATTCCTGTGTACTGCAGCAGTTCTGTTCGTTAATATTTTGTGGACTGTATAAGCACATCTAGCCTTCTGCAGTCCACCCGCTTTGCAAATTGATTTTAATAGACCTGTAAGGTTAGATTTTGTCTGATCGATAAATAATTGGTGTTCAAGTACAGAAAGAACAAAGTGCATCACTTTGATTATTTTCCTGCTTGTTTCATGATGCCCACACTTCAAAAACCAACCAAACAAAACCAAAACCAACCCTCATTCATATTTTTCGGGCTATTGACAAGAAATGTGTTGGCTCATGTGTACAGCTCAGTGGTCACGTTTTTTTCCAGAAAGATGATCAAACTTTCTCTCCAAGCAGCTACCTCCCCTTCTAAAGGCAAACAGGTGTCAAATGTGAATTTACCTCCGCTTTAGAATAAACCATCAACGTATCTTCTTGTTACACATTACTGATCTCCAGGAGAACGACAGCAGCTATAGTAACAATGCTAAGGAAATGTAGTTTTGATTGGTTTATTATTTTATTGAGAATCCCAGCTGATGTTTAAGAAGGCTGCTTTCACAGGCTTATGCATTTTGCAGTAAGGAGGTCTCATATATGCTACAATTTTAGTTGTAGTATTAACAACACTGGAAAGCCTTAAAGGTAAAGGCTCTAAGTTTACATGCTTCTTGTGACAGCATTGCAGTTGCCATATGGAAATTCAAATGGCATACACAAAAAGTACAAATTATTTTGTAAAGTCCTCATTGCCTAGCAATGAATAGAAGTGATGGGAATTTCCCAGAAGGGTCAACATTTTTTTCTACTGTCTTCTAAAATGCCTTCTGGAGATAGCAGGGAGGCTGAAAAAGAACTCTTTTAAAAAAATATTATTTTCTATTCTATGTCTATTATATTTTTATTTTTTATTTTACTTTCCTTATTAACAAGTTTAGCTTTTTCACTTGTTTTCCTATTTGAGGATTAAGCAATCATCAGCAGTGCAGTTTTGATGCCACGGATGAGCATACCAATTTCCTGTCCATCTTGCTTCATGCATTTTAATAATCATTCATTGACTTAACTGTCTGTTTCTTTTCACTTTTTTCTTTATTATTTTGGAAGAAAAAAAATGCTCTGTCAACATCAGAGGGAGTATTTTAAAAATTACGCTTAGCGAGCCCTGCAAAAATAGCATATTTTCAGTTTAAGAAGTATCACATGTGGAACCTGCCCTTCAACCCCTGCATCCCCTGCCAGATAAAAGGGAATCGGGTTCAACAACACTGAGAGAAATGCAAAGTTCAGAGTATGCAACACATGAATGTGATGATTGGATTTGGTACAAATCTGAGACGTTATACCAGTTCAAAAGGTCCCTGAACAACATAGCACTAAAACTTTTATTATTTTAGCAGGTGGCACATTATTACTCTTACAGACTGGTAATTTTCCTTATTATCCCCTTGACTGCACATATAACAAAGCAATATGAACCTAATAACGACTATAAAAATTTCCATTAACAATGGAGCTTGCTATTTATGCATACAGAATGCGGTACCAGACCAATGTATGTGATTTTTTGACTGATGCATCGTGCTGCTGTGTAAGTCTGCAGAATTTTCACACCATCACCACTACACAAACTGTTACAGGGTATAAAACCCGTAACTTAGCATATCTAGTTTTATAAACCTTACGTTTCCTCATCTGTCCCAGTGACAACAGAACTTCACAACAGGAAGAAAACACAAAAGCACATTATTATACAAGAATCAAATCGTAAATTATTTCACTCTAAGCATATATGAAGCTTTGTACTTGGATGCACGAGTACAATAGACATTTAAAGAGGTGCAGAGTAACTCTAAATGCCTGTAAGCTGCGCTGTTGTTTCTCTTCTGTCATTCTGTAATCACACATGTTCCTCAGAAAAGACAGAAAGGATCTGTCCATCAATAGACTTATTATTACCATTTTCCCAAAGAAACTGCTGCCCTGAGATGCACAGGAAATGCCCGCAAATCTCAGTCCCTAACTCTTCTGTGCTTAATAAATGCTCAGAGGCAATGCAAAAAAAATCCTGCAAGTTGCAAAGGCAGCAGCCAGACACTGCTTTTGCATGGCCACACAAGGGCACAGACACAGCAAGGGACCCAGGTCGCTCTGTCACACCATGTTTGTATATGCTCCTTCATCCCTCCTTATTTCAACAGCAGAAACATGCACCATTGCTCCCCACGGTTCTCAAATGATTGAAATATTGATTATTGCTTCCTCTCTGAAGGGAAAAAAAAGAACAAAATCATACTACGATTCTGCCTGAAGAATGGTGACAAATGCCTTGGCCTGGCAGCGTACAGTCATTAGAAATCATCTTTACTGAACTGCTTTTGACAGTTCCTGCAGCAAACCTCGTATCTCTGTACAACGTTGCTCTAAGAAAACTCATTAATTTTCTGCATTTAACATGTTTAGCAATTAAACATTCATATCACCACCTCTGATTCTTTTAGTCTGAAATGTTACAACAGCAAAGAAAGCACTGAACGCTGAAATTATTCTTTGCTTGCAAAACTGGGGCTCAGTAACCAGATGAAGATTCGTTTTGAGACCTTTTATTGAGACACGCTCTTCACAACTAACTGATAGTGCTTTGATCACCTGGATCAGCTAAGAGCTGCAGGCTTTTACCGAGTCAGACTGCAAAAATAAGGAGAGTGATGTATACTAAAGACAACGTCAACGTTCCTCTTCAATGGCAGGATCTGAAAAGACCAACCCCACTGCAGTGGTTTATGCTCTTTTTTCAGAATTAGAAGCTATATGAGATCAGTGCTGGGTGTTTTTCAAAAGCTTCCTTGTTTTAAATTATCCCTAAACAACAACAACAACAACAAACATAATTGCTACAAGGTTGTGAGATTATTTCTGTTATTCTTACTCCCGTATTCAGTATCAGAAAGTTACCTGTATCTATGAGATTCTCCAGCATGGAATGTGAACTGGAGAAAACACAAAATACAGAGTTGATGCATTCATAAGACAACTGAGTTAATAAAAAGCGGGATACCACACGTGTGGTTGTTCTTTATTAACTCAGTCGTCTTGAGAACGCATCTAACACAACTCTTTCCCTTTTCAAAAGTGCTTCACATCCTTCTCCCCTATGATGGTGCTAATTGACGCCTGATGGTTTGAAAAAACAATCCAGGAAAGACAAGCAGGATTCTCCCACATTTTCTCTAGTGCTTTTTGTTACTAAGCAGTTTTCAAAAGCATATGGAAATAAGAATTCAGTCAAAATTACCTTAATAACCAAGTCAAACTTCTGGTGCAAATCTCTGTTTATTGGTTTCAGGAGCGTGAGCTCAGCTGTTGTGAGATTCATGTGGAAATACTGTGGATAATCCTCAGGAGTACCTGCAAAAAAGACACTGAGGTTTGAACAAATCTGAAAGATTTAGTTTAACAATGCATTTTATTCAGAAGTCACCAAAAGAACAAAACCCAATCCTGTTACTATAAGAATAAAACATTGCACTATGTGTACATGTAGCCTAATTGTACAACAAACAGTATGCCTTTAATAACATCATTTCCTTACTCCCTCTAATCATGAAGGTTCCTCTCAACTGGGAATACCTAAATAGTTGATAATAACAGCAGGAGCCCCCACACACCTGCAGTTGGTGGAAATTCAGCTTCTCGGGTTCCAGGAGATTAGTACACATGTAATCAGCTAAGAGGATATACGGAGAAATGTTCTTTCACTGCAAATCATCTTCCACTTCCACCCACCACATTTCTGAAACCCAGCTCGCTGAACATAAAACCCAGATTTCTCTCTTCAGCTTTGAAGTAAAGTCTCCCATGAGGTATCACATCATGACGTTAACCACAAACCAAACAACGCTACGTACCATGTTCTGCATGCAAAGGAAGTACATGAGGTGTTGCGATATTGAGATTTTACAACTATGCTCAAGATATCCATGTTATTGCTTGAGGACAGCGCCCAGATAGTTGCAATCTAAAATAGGTGCTTTAATACTTCGGCTCTTGTAGCTCTCTCGTACCTATGGACAAACTCCCATTGTTACTTCAGTACCTGTCACCTTACCAATCTAAGGAGTTTCTAATCAGAGGAGACATCAGATGAGACCTTATCCATGTCTAAGAGCTTCCACTCATCATCAGCAAGTAGTGCCTTGGTGCAGAGCTCCCAGGACACTCTCTGACCCAGTTAAAGCAGAGGCCATCAGAGCTGGAGCGCAGCTGCGAGCGCAGAGACCCTGCTGCGCCTGGCCTGTGCTGCACAGGTATGTCCTCAGGGCTCCGTGCTCAGGCCACAAGGCTCTGGCACAGGACCAAGCAGACAGAAGGAGGTAAGAATTAAGCTACAGTGATTTTGAGCCCTGTGGCTCTCAAAGAAAGCAGGCAAAAAGGTAGCAATGGGTGAGCATTAATTGCTGGGGCTGGATGAAGCCATAACAGTATAGGATACCGTTCAGCAGCAGTCTCTTACCTACCTGACAGCACAGCCCATACCACATTTTTTTTCTAAAAGAGTAAGGTATGTTCAGTCCTTGTTTGTGTATCAGAAAGCTGTACCCACCTACTGTACTCTCGTGTCTCGTCCCAGTTTATTCTGGTTTCATTGCCTGACTTTCCCTCAGCTGGGGAGCTGAGAGCACAAACCTGAACCGAGCAGGGCTCAGAAAGCTGAAGCTGTTAGCAACAGCATGAACTCTGGCATCTCACAGCTTAGCAGTATTACTAAAAGCATCCGAAGAAACAAAAATACAGATTAAGCATCTGAGATCTTGAGTCATTTTAGGTCTAGGCATAGTGCGGTGCAGCAGCTGAGAGGCAGAAAGCACTTTGCTGATAGTATGAATGCCTCACTAAGTCCCCTGAGCTCCTGGGTTCCTGTATCTTAAAGCAGCCATGAGAGCAGGACAAATACTGCCAGGCCAAATCCTCAGCACGGAGTAACAGGCTATAAGATTCAATGCAAAAAAGACTACTTTCCTGATAAATGATGCTATTACTGTTCACCTTTGAAGTGGAATGATTAGAAACTGCTTTTTGAAAGTCAGTAGCTACCCCAGGAGACAGATCACTGCCCAAACCCATGTGCAGTAATTTAATTTGTCCCTCATCATATGACAACTGTTTGCTAAATTGTGTCTGTAAATATAGGTATCGCGGAATCATATATACACACACACACATAAATACGCACATACCCCACGTACATTCTGTGAATTTTTCTCTATACATCTATGCCATACACCTCTATGAAATAATTTTTCCTCAACATCACGAACATAAATGCAGAGTTTCTAACTCTAAGACCTTTTTCTCCCTCCTTTAAATTTTGACTCCTAATTAACAAATGTAATTGTTTAAGAGCCCCAGGCATCCAGCAGCAGTTCCAAGCGCACGGCAGATAACAGATTGCTGTACTCTTAGGAGGCTGCACTCACATGGCTTGATGTTAGGAAAAATCAAGAAATTAGGAATGAGATTCAAAAAGCACCAAGAAAGAATAAAAGAAAGAAGAAAACAGTTCCCTGAAGGAGAACAAATACGTAAGTGAGGATGGAGATGGCTGTAAGAGGCACAAGGTGATCTACAGCAGGGAAGATGAAGCTAACATTGTATAAAGACACCAGGAAAGAATCCAGGAAAAAAAAAAAAAAAAAAAAAGGAGGAAAAGATAGCAAGGAGGATGATCAGGAAAGAACAGATTAGAGTATAACATAGCTGGAATGCCTAAATCCTAACCAATGATGGTTGCTTAGGTGCTGCCTACCACAGGAAGTCTCCAAACTCCGGGATGCCTTACATACTGAATGCAAAGTTTTCCAGGAACTGCTTCTGCACTAGAACAGTTGCACCCTGACAGAGCAGAGCAACCCTCAGTCTATGCTGTTGCCTGAACTGCTTCGAGAAAGGAGGAATTGCCTACTACAGCTCTAACTAGGATGATCATGCAAGATAGGACAATGTCCACAATGCAAAGAGCACTATTAGGTTTGCTTTTCTTGGCGCTGAGGAAGGCTTTCACCGTGGGGCCTGCCATGCAACAGGGAGCTTGCAGGGTTGGGAGAGAAATCCCTGAACATGTTGCTGCGTTTTTTGTCTCTATTTAAGTATCAAACAAGTAGAACAGTTCATTTTCTGAAGCTGGTAGAAGAAATCACAGACACAGTCCCATGGTCAAATCCAGAAGCTAATGATTTAATGCAAAAAAAATGACTTTTCCGAAGGAGCAGTCTGGAGAAAAGAAAGCCTCAAAAATACCAACAAAACCAACGCAGAATAGACTTTCAAATAAGACTGAGTAGTAAATGCAGAACAAGTGCAGCACAGGGTTGTGATGTAGTTAGCACGAAGGAACAAAATGGGGTGAGGCTGCAGATGAAAGAGTAACTGAGAAGATGGGCTGGGTCCTATGCTGTTTCTAATGCACATGCTACATGCAGAGGGATGCCAGGCACTCTGTGTGGGTCTACTGCAATGACTCATGCATATTAAAGTTCCTTAAGGTCAATGAGTGCAAAAATTTGTGCATTAAAAAATTCCAAACATCAGGTTTCCAAGATATCAAGCATAAGAGATGAACTATTACAGTTCAATTCTCTCCTCTGAAGTATTAGCTAATACTTGAAACAGAAGACAACAACCCCAGTAGCACTCTGCTGAAACTAGTGCTCTAATCTTAGGAAGAACCTTTAGGAATATTTAAGACTTGAACTTCTATAATTTTATCAGTAAGAGTCCATAACTACTTGAAGAAGCACTTTCAGACATCTTGATACATCCTTTGAGAGGATTGCACTCAGAGGTCAGAACAAGAGAGCAAGCAGAAAATTATGGGCTTGGGCTATTTCTTCATTGCTAAGTGCCTTACCCACAAGTTTCTTTTGTCTTCGGCAGTGCTATGCTCGCGTGAATGTGTAGCAACTTTCACAGGCATTTTCCTCATCAAGTGAGTTTCTTAACTCCTTTTCAACAGATTGCAGGGGAACCTGTTGTTCTCAGAACTGGAGAGGTTCACTTGTACCCTCCTCACAGGAAAGACATTTGGTGAAAGCAGCACTTAAGCATTTACCTGATACTTGAAAGGCCAGTTACCTTGAAAGCATGACAGGCAGAGATCTTTATGAGCACTTAAGGACGAGGTTAGTAGGCCACATCAGGTGGAAGCGAGTTATCACTGCAGTGATGCTGGGCTTTGTTAACAGTAAGACTTCTTGACAATATATCCTAAAGATATCTAGAAATATGTGCAGAATTCGTATGTAACATCCACAGAGCCCAAAGCATATGCCAGGACTTGACTTGTACAGGTGTGCAGCAGAAGGAAGAAAGCAGGGTAAAAGAACCACCACATCAGAACTCAGTCAAATCAAGTAAAATTCAAAATCAATCTCATTTCAGTAAGTAGCTTATTCTCTCATTCTGTATGCACAGTTCAGACCTCCCAGTGTTTAAAAAAAGATGTATCTGAGCATATAAAGAACTACATTTAGATCTAAAGCAAGGCAAAATCCATATGAGAAATATCTGCAAGTCCTAATTTCCTGTGAAACTATTTAAAGTTTTCTGCAGTAAAGGCTACAATATAAATAGCACTGCGTACTGGCAAAACAAAGACAGACTTAAAATCTAAAAAGAAATCCTTCTGAAGACCATGGTCCAAAAGGGAGAAAAAAAAAAGAGTAGCCTTTCCAATGAACAATCAACAACAACAACAAAAAAGCAGACTGCTACAATGCATGTTTCTAAATTATTTCTTCCAGGTCACAACAATCACTCAAACATTAAAAATATCACACGTTAATAAACACACTTTTTATTAAGTTAACCTTCCAATGAACTTTGCAAGTTACTAAAGAACATTAAACAAATGGGCTAAATGTTGCACTTGGACATAACTGTCAATAGCTGAACTTATAAACAAACTAAGCCAGCCTCCACATGTAGAAGTACTTGGTGCATTTGCTCTACAAATGTTTACAAACCTCCTTAACAAAGTAGGCCACAGGCCGGCTCTCTAGCAGCAATTCATTTGGAGAAAAGTGTCCAATATGTCAAAATCACATAAAAACGTGGTGTTATTTGTAACCATGGCGAAGCTTAACGTTAACAGTTTCCTATGACCTTAAGCATTGGCCAGCTCTGCATGGTATGGCAGCCATTCTTTTGTACCCTCTGAAGATAGTCCTGAAAATAACAGACAAACCTGCCTTTTTTTCACCTTTCAAAACAGACCCATAGTATACAGCAGCCGGTTTGTTTGTTTGTTTTTTAAAGACAACTAAAAGTATTCAATATGCTAATAATTAAAATCTATACTTTCACAGCAAGAAGTCCACATAGCTGCAGTTTAATGCAGCAAACATGAAAATGATGCAGTTACACAAAGTACAAGTTCTCAACTCCCATGCTAGACACAGGGTACGGAAAATACTACAGTATTAAGTCTCTGTTTGTGAAAAACAGGGCAGGTGGAGAACTGGAATTGCAAACCACCGCCTTAGGCCTTTCCATTATTAAATCATATAAGCTAAGCAATTTGAAACAGATGCCGAACAGAAGAAAATAGCAGGAGAAAAATAAATAGCGGAATAAAAGATATCCCCCAACGAAGTATCTATCTCTGAACTCTTGCTACAACTGCACCCCTCTCTGACCAGAAAAGAGCAATGTCAACTAAAAAAACCCAACAAAAACAACCAACAAAAAAGCCACAAGGGAAAGAAAACGTGCAAGCTCACAAGCACCAAATTAAAGTTGAATGCAGTAAGACCCTTTAAGGTGCTCTGTGACAGGAGACTTTTGGAAGGAACCTGCTCTAATTGCCTTTCTGTAGCATCTGTTACACAACTGCCTCTGCACCTGTGAATGAAATAAATGCATTGCAGCATAGCTATGAGCACAGACAAGTCTCTCTCCTTTTGCTTGCTGTCTTGCTCCATTGGCCAAATCAGAAACTTCTGAATCTAATCTGAACAAATAACAACAAATAATGCAGCCATTTGGAATAACTTCTACATCGCAGTTAAACATAAATAGGTAGAACAACGATTTCAAACATCCCACTAACCACAATATTTATTAGGTTTCCACACTCCCAGTCAATCTTTCTCTGGTCATAGCAAAGCGACCGACCACGAGTGATAGCAAGAGTAGCAGACACCAACCAACTAGGATGGAATAGAGGATGCCCGGTCGATCAGAAGGAGGCTGGATGTTTCGGTCTTGATCTATGGCTTGTATGGGTGGAGTGACACTGATAGGGTTCACATGTGCCTGAAATGAAAAATCAGACAGATTTCAAACAAATTAGAAAGTCAGTAGGCAGGTCTTTCAGTTTAATACAAACACGTCCCACTGTAAAGGATATTTGCTGAAATTATAGGAGAAAAAGTACTCGTGTATTTAAGAGAATACTTACAGCACATCCCATTGAAATCAAAAGTATGTAGATAATGTATATATTTCTACAGTGATCTTCTGTGCTTTTGATACATTTTATATTACAATGGTGTCTTCAAAGAAAGGCTCTAAGCTCATAAATGTTCAAGCAAATGCTTGACTATGCTACTATAAATAGTCCCTTGAATCAGACATTTGAGACATCATCACAGCAGTGAAATACAGCAAATGTTTAAAAGAAATAAAAATAAATCATATTTGAGAATCATTAGAAACAATACAAGAATTTATACTACAAAATAAATTCAAGCCAAAGATCCAGATATTTCAGGGATAGGCACGTTTGAAAAGTTTGGACAGACACTACCGTCATTCATACTGCGATAATGCACACCAGGATGGAGCAGTGGAGTGATCTTGCATGCTGAACACGGAAACAGAAAGCAAGAAAAACAGGCTTTCTTATCCTATTCAAAGGCTTTCATCTTGTTTATTATTTGTATTCCTGTTTTGTGACCCACCAAATTAAGAGCGTTCCTGTATCTACTTGCAGCACGAAGCCTTCACTGTAGCTCTGAATGTTTTCTGAAGCTTCCCTATGCCAACACACTCTCCAGGGGTAACACCAGTGCTGACATTCCCAGCGCAAAAAGAACAGTTTCAGTAACCTTGGCTGTTTAGTCAACTAGAAAAGTAGCTACTCCATTAATGAATATGTCCCAGTCTTTCCCCTCCCCTTCTTGCAGCTTTTAATTACATGGCCAAACTGCTCAATAACCTCTATGAAAAGCCAGTCACCTTTCTCTCCACAAATGACTAAACCTGGCAGCTTTTGCTTTGGAGAGTTCTAACACCACGTTCTGCAAGAGGGAACTTGGAATTTAGCATAAGAATAGGAATGAGACAAGTCCACGCTTGGTCAAGGTTTGGCACAGCCTTTAAAAACCCCTCTGCTAAGATCTAGAATAAATCTGCAAGAGCGCTAGTGATGCCTTCAATAAATCTATAGGGAAGAGATGAGCCATCAGGAGGAAAACAAGACAAGGTGGATGCAAGGGAACCTGTGAGAGGAGAGTTAACACCTCAGCCTTTTGATTTTGGATACAGAGCCACGTGGCTGTCTGCAACAACACACAAGCTACTCTGCCCAGGGTCTGCCCCCCCCCAGAAGTCCCTTCCCGAGGGCTCCTCCGTGCTCGGCGCCCAGGTCTCGCAGCCCTGTGTCCTGCCACAGCTCTCAGCTCGGGGCGCAGAGCATCTGCCCGCCAACACGGGGCTGCTGCATCCTCGCTTCTGGCTCTCTGCTTAGGGCTTCTTCCACAGCTCCCAACGAGCAGAAAAGGTCCTTTGCCTCCACTTTTGAGTCGTTGAAAAATGAAACTCTTAAAAGTGTAATGAGGAAGATGGGCTCAGAATAGGCATAAAGAAAGAGAGGAGAAGATATATTTGACACACGCTTGAATTTTTAAAATGCTTTAGGACTGCACAGAAGTTACATGCTGAGAGACAAGATTATGCATAAGTGTCCAAGACAAAAAGATGCTATTTTTAAAGCTATACATCAGTTGAAGCACTCACAGGCAAACCTAGATTATGGTTAAAAATATGCCCACAACAAAATAAATCATTTCCTAAGACCAGCTAAATTTTTAAGTCACAATTACAATATTGCAGGTCAAGTTGAAATGTCTCAGTCTACGCTAGAGAAGCAGCAATGGATCTAACCTTGTCAATAATGAGCTGTCAGCTGTCCCTGGCTGCTGGAAGTACACTAAAATAATACTTTGTGGATGTATAATTCAGATAGCAAGGACATGCACTAGCTTTACTTCCCAATTCAAAGAGAAGCTCAAAAGCAGCATTTAGAAAAAACACATTTGAAATTAAAGAGATTTTACTTGAACAATATGTAACACCCTATACTGCCACCATTACACTAACTCCTCCAAACCCAAGCAATCAATTGAACAGAATGTGTTGTATAGGAAAACAAAGAACGAAAGATGAAATCCACTACATTTTTACTCCATGCACCATGCAAGTTGGTTTTCTAAGTACTGTACACGCTCTGAAGCGGGCTGCTCATAAACTAGAAGATACCACGCAACACGATCAGTCACAACCAGCTGAAATGCCTAGGGATAATTTAAAGCAGCTTTCAATTAAATAAAATGATGTGCCCTGAAGCAAATCTAAAGGTACTTTCCTATTGCTTTAATAATCTGTGGATAATGCAAGTGTCTTTTTCACTTGAATTAGAACTATGAAAACATAACTGCACCAATGACGCTCCCATTAAGTACACTAATGAACTTGTAAAAGTGTATTTACGATCTTTCCAGAAGTTGTACATACACCTGTTATGAAAAATAATTAAAGATTTGTAGTCAAAATATGCTTTGATCAACAGAGATGATAACCGTTGTTATTATCTAGGGATATTTCTTTCTTTCATGAGCGCTTTGGGATTGAAAAGGCTTTAGCAGGTGCTCACAGCATCACCCCTGTGCTGCCGATGTGGCTGGAGGCAGCGGACACAACGACAACACCCGCCGCCACCTGCACGACACTCCGAGAAACGAGCAGGCTTTGTGTGGCCCTTGGAGAGAACGGCCACGGTCGCATCTCCGCAAAGGTGGCTCTGGACTTGTGCAGAGGGGGTAGAGCCTCCTCACAGCTCCGCCGAGTGGGCACGACCCAGTTCAGGTATTGCAGAACGAGGTCTGTGCAGCCACAGCTGCTTCTTAGATCCAACTTCCTTGCAAAGCACACGCACACAAAAGCACTGTCATAAGCAGCCTCGACTGAGCGCTCCATAAAATGGTGGAAAGTCATTAAAAAGAGGGGAAAAAAGACTGCTGAAGAAGTAAAATGTTTGCAGGGGGCCACGACTGCTTAAGGACACTCAGAGGCAAACAAAAAGCTCGTGTGGCTTTTATCAAGACGAGCTTGAGAAAGGGCAAGGGGAGTCAGCACGACTAAGCAGCGAAGCAGGGGAAACTGCTCAGAATAACCAGGCGTCCTTCAAAACCAGTCACACGCTCGTGAAGAACATAAAAGGGTTCACAAGCTCTTGCAGGAACAGGTGCTTAAAAAAAAAAATAAAAAAAAGAGAGATCTGTCAGTTCTAAGGTAAAATATGCAGTCATTTATTTACTCTTTCCCCAGTAGGGAAGAGATCTCTCAGTTGCTGCATTCGGTATTAACAGACTTCCTGGCATTCAATACAAGATAAATAAACAGTAATGATATCACAAGCAATAAAATTAAAAATTCCTTCCTCAAAAAGAACTGCAACAGGAAGCCTGCCAGAGTCTGCAGCACCAACAGGTAATCAAGGCAAAAAATAAAGGAGGAAGGGAGAGCTCAGAGAAAATAAGGGAGTAGTTGGAAATCCAATTGCTTTTTTCGACGCCTTGCAGGACTCGCCGAAAACCAGAATACTCACAGACACTGAGGACTGAACAATCAAAGTGAAGAGTAGCACGTGGCCAAGAACAGAAGGCTTTGTTCAGGAAGGCAAGAGTGGAGTGTATGCATTCGCAGTGCTGTGCAGCCTCCAGCTCAGAGCTGGTCCGTGCCCAAGGAACAGCAGGGGCAAATGCAGCACTGACTCCACAAGGTCCAGAGTGACCCAGGGGAATACCACCACAAAGCCAGATGCTGGTGCCATGAAGTTTTAGATGATGAAATGATACCAGCCTGAGTAAACATGTAAAGAAATATAACACACAGGGGAAAGGTCGGGTTGTTTCGTTTTTGCTGTTTCCCAAAAGGAACTTGAGCCTCTCAAACATGGTGCAGTTCCCCTGAGGGACCTACCTGTGGTACTTGGGTAAGAGCGAGCACTTTGATACAGCACCTGCAGACTGCCAGCAAAATTAGACATGCTCCCTTGCAAAACACTTAGGGAAATTTGGCCTCAACAGAGAATGAGCAAAGGTAGTCAGACTTTCTTTGAAATCCACAAGTCAAAACACAGCATTCCTATAGAGAGGAATCTTTTCAGCTTTGTCTGGAGGCTGCTGAGTGCCAGCGACCATCCTTTTCAGTGCAATCAGGCAAGACGCGATTGCCTGCAGGCTATGAGGACGGAGCACGGGGAATCTTTCCCTCAGCTCTTTTCAACAAAAGATCCCTCGTAAGTTATTATGAAATGAACAGTGGATACCGCCGTGTTTATTCACAAATGTCATCAAACTGTGCCCATCACTTCCAGAAGCAGCAGCAGCTACTCTTGTCACAGGGAGGAGGACTGGAAAATGACTTGACATTACTATTACAAATGCAAAAGGATTCTAGCCCTAGAAAGTGCACAGAAAGTGTTCATTCAAATGCTTTTTTTCCAGCTATACTAAATGCCAAGACAAAGCTTGTATTAATTTCCTAAGCTCTTTTTGTGTCTTGCTCTTTGACCTGCGTGGTTAGCCACAATTTGGCTGCAAATTGTTTCTGTTCATCAGAGAAACCAATAACAGGGCCAGGTCTGCTGGAAACAATCCCGTTTATTCAGAAGTAAAGCTAAAGCCAAATTTCACTAGAGAGGAAAGAAAGAGAGCTTGCAGTTCTCCTGCATACATCTGTGAAAACACTTAACCACGCAAACTCTTGCCGCTTTCATCAGTGAACAGACTGCCACCACCTCTGGGACACTCCTTTCCTTCTCTGCCTGCCGCTCAGTTTGGGTGTGCACACCTTCGCAACGCTGTGAAATTCTTTCAGATGATCTCTCTATTTCAGACAGCAACACACAGCGAGATCACAGACATCTAAGAGAGATAACGTTAATGAGTATCACAATAAAAAAAATCATAATAGATTGCAAAGTTTCCCTGTTTTTTCTTACCTGAAAACTTCATGAAACTATCTATAGAAAGAGATCTTTAAACCAGCAAGTTATTGATTAGTCCCAAAGCTTGCAAAGTAAGCCATAAACCTCCACTTGCAGTCTTCCAACAGGGAACAAGGATAGCAAGGAAAAGGAACAAACCATTTATTGGTTTATTTGTAAATATAATTATAATTTAAAATAAATAAAAGGACTGCAGCGGTGTTCAATAATCTATGCTGTAGCCAGCAGGCTGCCCACAGGACAACATTTTTGCTGAGAATAATTAAACCCAACAAAGAGATCAGCAACTTCAGAGTACTCATGGACCTTTCTAACACAAAAGCCTTCCACCTTCTCTTGTTCACCTAGAGCTCATCTTCCTGATTTTTAAAGGTGTGTGGTCAGAAATACTCAGCTATAGTTAATGCAGTAGTAACTCTTTCAACCTCATACCAGTGAGAGCTGAACTTACTCTGCACACCTGCAGTTTTACTCAGCTGCCTCCCCAGGACATGGTGACTCCATGCAGTATTAAACAACAGCATTTACGTGACTTAAAACCCCTCAGATCAGTAACTCAGTTCTGCTTGTATCTATCACTGTTCTCTCACGATAATGTCTGTTACTAAATAATTACCCAGTGGAGTTGTGACGTACCAGAACCTAACTGCAAGCCTGCACAACAATTCAGGGTTTCCAATTAGCTACCCGTGCTGTACCACATACAGTGATACACTGAATTCAGAGAATCAGACTTGTTCAAGGCGCTGTTAGTACCAAGGACTATGTACTACGTAAGGAACAACAAAGCACTGACTGGTACTTGCTATGAGTCACAAGTTCAGAGAGTTTCACAGATAGGTCTGAGGATAGCTCTACGTTAAAACCCAGACTTGCTCTCTTTTCCACAGCCTAGCTGAGGTACAAAGCTAAACTTGCCAACTGCGTATGGTCATGGAGGACTTCTTCCTCTAGGGTAGATAAGACAGAAAGGGAAGAAAATGGAAATGACATTTTTAGAGTTTGAGTTCCTTAAGATTTACTGTACACATATATATATGTATATATTTACCTTTTTTTTTTTCACCTTATTGCAACTAAAATGATTATGGTTTCCTATGGTTCTAGGAAACAAACAAACAAAATAATTAAAAATTTTGGATATTGTTGGTTTTGAACAAGTAATATATTAATAAGAAGTGCCTTTACCAACCCTCACTGAGGGCAGGTGAAGACAGCAGACAGTGAGCCAGCCCAGGGGTGCATGCCCTGAGGTGCTGCTGCGAGCAGCACTGAGAGCGATGCAGGCAGGAGGGAACATCACCAACTGCTGGACAGGGACAAACCCACATGAAAAGGAAGAGTTCCCAGCCTTTTGAGTTATCCCTCTACAAATCCACTTACAGAAGGGGCAAAAGCTACATCTTTAAATATTACTATACTTTCAACTACAAGGAGGTACTTTCTACACAATAATTCACACAGGAGACTACGTTATCCCGAAGTTATCAAAGACTGCTTAAAAAGAAGAAAAAAATATACGGAACATATGCATTGCTCCAGGTTGACCAAAAGAAGATAAATCAGTCCCTTGAGCAACAATCTACCAGAGCAGGAGTGCTTACTTGCATTAGTATTTCAGTCTGCCACTTTGCTGTGACATTTCTTAGGCAGACACATTTAGCTGACCTTTGCCTAATATATACATTACTAAGACAGCTGTGAAAACCTGTCCTAAATCTCAGTCTTACCAAATAAATTGACATACTTGTAAAATAATTTCTGAAGCTGCAGTAGGCCCTGTGTTACCAATCTGATTGTCCTACAAGCTCTAACATATATACATAGACAATCTCTTCCATAGAGGTATCCAGGATGTTTATAAAAAAGACAAATGCTACGCAGTTGAGCATCTTCTGTAAGGAGTTCAATGCATTGCCTAATACTGAAGAATATGAAATGTTTCCCTATGCATTTTTCCCTAGGCAGAACATATATATTCAATGGTGAGAAGAGCATGCCTAATTTATTCAGATTTGGCAGATGATAATTATCATTAATATTTGGGGAGAGGCTAAAAAAGACACTGATTTTAATAGAAGCAACTAAGTATTTTGATCTGTGTCAGTTCAAATGACAGCACTGCAACAGGAATTGCTTCCAGCTCTGGAAAAGCAACGGCAGAGATGATGCGACTGAACTGGTGACAGATCGCTACAAGTCACCTGTTTCCATACATTTCCAAACACGTGTTGCGCTGGCTCGCTGACCAGTGGCACACACTGACCCCCGCAGGGAGCACCCGTATCTCTACAGACAGGCAGCACCAAGCACAGCTCAGGTACAAACCGAGGCTGGGGCCTCGCTGGCTCAGGAACGCCACTCCTTTCCCAAGCTGCGGGCATGGGTTCGAACAATCCTCAACATTTCTACACAAGGACACGAGGAACAGAATTCAAACTGGTACACACAGACTATTTCTCATTTTTGACAATTTTTAGTCTCTACTGTTTTGGACAAAGCTAAGGAAGAGAGACAAAATGCTTTCCAACACATGAATTGTATCAATATACAGATGTAGCATTTTTTCCCCATGTTTCTGCATCACTTTATTTCTCTGAAGTGCTGAGAACCTCATAGTGTTTCATAACAGTAAGTTTCACTAACAACCTGAAATATTCCAAAAGGGAACACCAGGGCATATTTAGCCATCATTTTTTTTATTAGGTTTCTGTCACCGCGTAAAGCAATATAGATGCAGACACTTAATCAGAACAGGGTGGTCAGTGTTAGGGCAATTAGTTAACCCTGGTAAAGCTCAGGGCCTTCAACACACATGATATACATAGCCAGGCTGATCAATTCAGAGATCAAGCAAGAACTCTCAGCCCTGTGCAGGTGAAGTTGAGAAGCTTTTTTGCTGGATACAATATATATATAGGCAATATGCATCACCCTGTGCTGAAATCCCTAACCCCTTCAAAGGTACCCCTATAGTATTAAAGTTTCTGATGAACTGATGAATTATTATGGTTAAACTGGTTTGCCGTGTGCTTTCTTGAAGAACATGCAAGGCTGGAATACAAGCTGTAAATCAGAAATTAGCAAAGTGATACCCACGCTATGCAGAAATGCATACCCTATTGCCAACACACAGTACTAAAACAGCAGGAAGAATGGCAAAACCATTCCAACATCGTTTCTTGCTGCTGCTTCAGATGCTTTGCCAGTACAATGAGGGCTCTGACAAAAAGCTTATGCACACAAATCCATCAGGAAGTACTTTCATGTCGTTAAAATGCAGAAAATACTTTATGGAGATATCCAACCACAAGTAAATAAATATTAAAAAAGAAAAAAGAAAAAAAAGAACCAGAAAAAGAATATTCAGCTGAGATACTACCAAAGATCTGTCATTAGTCAGATGGATTATGTCATGTCACATCTTGTATTTGCAAGGTCTCACCATTCACCCTCTCTTCTTTCCTTCCTATGTACAGATACTGAGCTGACATGAGGCAAATACATAGATAAATGCAGAGCGAATGGGATTTCCTGAGCCCCTCTGACAGTACACAACACCAAACACCTGATTTTTCTTTTTAGTTTTGGGTTTTCTTTGGGAAATATCACTCTTAGGAGTAAGAACTTATAAAAAATAATAATCACCTAAGATCTCAAGAGAAAGCCAATACAAAAAAGAGAAGCAACCCCGCCCAAAACAAATATAAGTATAAAACGCACTGTGAAGCTGAAGCACAGAATGGACAGCAAATCCCCAGCAGAAGATTGTTGTGATCCAACTGTCACAGGAGCTAACGTGTTTACACTCACTTCTGTGCCTGGAAAACCATTCCCCAGGAAAGAGGAAACCTCCACAAGTGGACCTCCTTCAAAACGAAAGTTCCCCAACCCTAGCATTTGCAGGCATTTCACCTAACCAGACTTCTTGCTCCCAACACCGTGCACCTGAAAGCTTATGCTCTGCAAGTACTTCTTACCACCAGATGATGTTGCAGAGTCCAGCCAGACTGTATGAAACATCCATGCTCAGTATGAAAACCAGATTTGCGTAGCATTTAGCAGCATTCCCGATAACCCATGCTTTGCATTGAAGTGCTTGTGCAAAAGAGCGCCTATCAATACCACAGGTACACGGGTACTGTGCTAAAACAGTCTACCAAGGGGAATCCAATGATTAATCATGTATATTAAAATTAGTATTACAAAATCATCATTAAAAGGCATCCAGTTCAAACACATTTGTAAGCAGAAATTAATAATAACGGGGGTTGATCTGCAAATTTAATGGTTTGAAATAAATCTAAATTTTCTATTTAAGAAGTTTACCTTAATTTCTAAAAACCCTCAACAAGCAACAGCAGGTGGTAAGTTATGGAGCTGACACATCTGAACTCACCTCTTGTGTCTTCCCTGGAGGTACAAAAAGTGCTTTATTATCTGACAAGAAAAACTAAGACAGGAGATTGGCTATTAACAAGCAAACCGCTTTCTGAGTTCAGCACCATAATTGTTAAATAGCTTTTAGTGCCTTATTTGGCTGTTCCTATAACGCATGGTAGGTGTGCTTAGCTTGCTGTTGTGTCCAATGTTTAAGCAGTTTACTGAAACGAAAACTGTGGAGTGCAAATATCCTGACAGATTGTGTTGTTAACAAAGTACGCTGTCAAAAAAAAATGCAATTCCTTTCATTTATTTGTAAAAACAAGCCACCGTAGAGGGGGAAAATATTTTGAAAGAACAGCAAGATAGTATAATCAATCAGAACAAAAAAGAAAATAGAGACCATTTTTATCAATGATGTCTTTCAGGAACAGCAGGTCCAAAAAAATTGAATTTCATCAGGATCTGATCACAGTGCTTACTAAATTGCTTTTTCTGTATCTGACATGCTTTATAAGAAATGTCTCCAACAGAGAACCCATGCTGGAGACTAAACGAAATGCATTATGCAATGGGCCTCCTACCTCAGCATCCACATATAATCTCCCGTGCAATTCAGGCAAAAGCAGAAATTGAATTTGGAGGTTCCGCTTGTTACAATGTGATGATTGTGATTAGAGAACAATAAGCAATTCCTTTGTGATATTTCACTTTTTTTCCATGCAAACTAGGAAGCCTATTTCCTTGAGCATCTTTCAAATTTCTGATGGTAGGTTCATTATCATCATTATTTCCGTACAAGATTCAGAACAAGGCAAAAGAAAGAACAGATGCATAAAACCCACTTATAAAACCCAAGAAAAACACACCTACTTCTGTTCAACAAAGATTCACAAAAAAAAAATAAATCAGTGTAACACTTCAAAATAATGACTTAAAGATTATTGAAAACTTCTAAAATTCATGACAATAAAAAAGTCTATTAAATATTAACACCATTTTGTTTTCTTTTAAACACTTGTATCTCAAATGGGAAAAAAAGGATAGTTTTCACCTGTCAACAGTTGCTACTTTCAGCTGAGTTTACAAACATTTAATCTTACTTGCTACTATTAAGACAAGCCTGATGCTTCTATATGCCTTCAGAAAAATTATTAATTTTATTAGAAAAGGAATAATGAGATACCATCAATGGTATGGTAAGTAGATTCTGGTATGCTAAGTAAGATTCTGTAAGTACTTACAGAATCTGGTTTGGCAAACACCTTTCAGCCTGGAAAAAGTGACAATACACTAAACTTCTACAAAACTGTTACAGACAGCACAAATATGATCAAATACTTCCCAGACATATCCTGGAAAGACAATACAGCTCAGAGGAAGCAGTCTAGGAGTTTTCTGGAGAGCGTGGAAGATAGCTTCCTGACGCAGCTGGTTGGCGAGCCTACCAGGGGAGGTGCCCTGCTAGACCTTCTGTTCACTAACAGAGGAGGACTGGTGGGAGATGTGGTGGTCAAGAGCTGTCTTGGGCACAGTGACCACAAAATGGCAGAGTTCTCTATTCTTGGTGAACTCAGTAAGGGGATCAGTAAAACCGCTGTCCTGGACTTCTGGAGGGTTGACTTTGAGCTGTTCAGGACACTGGTTGGCAGAGTCCCTGGGGAGGTGGTTCCCAAGGCAGAGGAGCCCAGGAAGGCTGGGCACTCTTCAAGAAAGAAATCTTAATGGCTCAGGAGCGGTCTGTCCCCATGTGCCCAAAGACGAGCCGGCATGGAAAAAGTCCGGCCTGGCTGAACAGAGAGCTGTGGCTAGAGCTTAGGAAAAAAAAGAGAGTTTATGATCTTTGGAAAAGAGGGTAGGCCACTCAGGAGGACTATAAGGATGTTGCGAGGCTGTGTAGGGACAAAATTAGAAAGGCCAAAGCTCATCTGGAGCTCAGTCTGGCTACTGCTGTTAAAGATGAAAATGTTCTTGTAAATACATTAACACAAAAAGGAGGACTAAGGAGAATCTCCATCCTTTACTGGATATGGGGGGAAACTTAGTGACAAGAGATGAGGAAAAGGCTGAGGTGCTTAATGCCTTCTTTGCTTCAGTCTTTAGCAGCAAAACCAGTTGTTCTCTGGACACCCAGTACCCTGAGCTGGCAGAAGGGGATGGGGAGCAGGATGTGGCCCTCACAATCCACGAGGAAATGGTTGGCGACCTGCTACAGCACTTAGATGTATGCAAGTCGATGGGGCTGGATGGGATCCACCCAAAGGTACTTAGAGAACTGGCGGAGGAGCTGGCCAAGCCACTTTCCATCATTTATCAGCAGTCCTGGCTATTGGGGAGGTCCCAGTCGACTGGCGGCTAGCAAACATGACACCCATCTACAAGAATGGCCAGAAGGTAGTCCTGGGAAACTGTTAGTTTGACCTCAGTGCCAGGGAAGCTCATCGAGCAGATTGAGTGTCATTACGCAGCACTCGAAGGGCAAGCAGGTGATCGGGCCCAGTCAGCATGGGTTTATGAAAGGCAGGTCCTGCTTGACAAACCTCATCTCCTTCTATGACAAAGTGACGCGCTTGGTGGATGAGGGAAAGGCTGTGGATGTGGTCTACCTTGACTTCAGTAAGGTTTTTGACACTGTTTCCCACAGCATTCTCCTCAAGAAGTTGGGTTAGAAACTGGCTGGGTTGCCTGGCCCAAAGAGTCATGGTGAATAGAGTTAAATCCAGTTGGAGGCCGGTCACTAGTGGAGTCCCCCAGGGCTCAGTACTCAGTTCTCTTTAGTAGCTTTATTGATGATCTGGACAAAAGGATTGAGTGCACCCTCAGTAAGTTTGCAGATGACACCGAGTTAGGTGCGTGTGTCGATCTGCTCGAGGGTAGGAAGGCTCTGCAGGAGGATCTGGATGGGCTGGACCGATGGGCTGAGGCCAACTGTATGAAGTTCAACAAGGCCAAGTGCCGGGTCCTGCACCTGGGGCACAACAACCCCAAGTAGAGCTACAGGCTGGGACATGAGTGGTTGGAAAGCTGCCTGGCAGAGAAGGACCTGGGAGTATTGGTTGATAGTCGGCTGAATATGAGCCAGCAGTGTGCTCAGGTGGCCAAGAAAGCCAAAAGCATCCTGGCTTGTATAAGAAACAGCATGGCCAGCAGGGCTAGGGAAGTGATTGTCCCCCTGTACTCGGCTCTGGTGAGGCCGCACCTCGAATACTGTGTTCAATTTTGGGCCCCTCACTACAAGAAGGACATGGAGGTGCTCGAGCGAGTCCAGAGAAGGGCTACGAAGCTGGTGAGGGGTCTGGAGAACAACTCCTACCAGGAGCGGCTGAGGGAGCTGGGGGGGTTCAGCCTGGAGAAGAGGAGGCTCAGGGGCAACTTTATTGCACTCCACAGGTACCTTAAAGGAGGCTGTAGCGAGGTGGGGTTGGTCTATTCTCCCACGTGCCTGGTGACAGGACGAGGAGGAATGGGCTAAAGTTGCGCCAGGGGAGGCGCCAGGGGAGGCGCAACTTCTTTACTGAAAGGGTTGTTAGGCATTGGAATGGGTTGCCAGGGAAGTGGCTGAGTCACCATCCCTGGAGGTCTTTAAAAGACATTTAGATGTAGAGCTTAGTGATCTGGTTTAGTGGAGGACTTGGTAGCGTTAGGTCAGAGGTTGGACTTGGAAATCTTGGAGGTCTCTTCCAACCTAGATGATTCTCTGATTCTGGGTGATGCTACGATGCAGCACAGCATAGGCAGGGGGCAGTCCATCTTTGTCGTTAGTGGTAGGACTGCATGTGCTTCTGCTCTGTGCTGCTAAGACTTGTGGAGAAAAACTGGCTGAAATCCTACCAGTCTAGCCTCAGGAACACAAGGGAACTCCTTGTGAGTTGGAACACCCTTTTCTGAAACAAGACAATGTGGTGAGTCTGCACTCAGCTCTGATTCGAAACTTGGCAGCACGGAGTGCTCACGTTTAAAGGCAGCTCTTGTGGCTGGACAGCCAGGAGCTTACTTTGTAAACAATTCCTCTCTTCATTCTGTAAAAGTATTGGGATTTGAGAAAATAAATGTTCAAATCTAAGAGTAAAATTCCACTGCACTTGAAACAGATGTGAGGATGAACTTTATCTCATTTGGAAACATAGAAGGGTAATACAAACGCCTGTTCACAAACCCAGATCTATCTCCAAGGAGACTCCCAGGGTAGCCTCAGAAGGCTCATGATAACCCAAAAATCAGGTAAAGCAGCTCGAGGTGAGTTATGTATGGCACATAGCTACTGACAAGATGGTGACAGAGCAACCACAAGACTTGGTGGTGGCAAGGAGCAGCAGCACTCGGAGAGCCTCCCGCAGCCTCCAAGCTGGCCTCTGCACCCAGGAGGGAGCGCCTCTGCTCCCATCTCCAGTTCACTCAGGATGTGTGCCTGCACCACTCTGTAGAACCTTAATTGATGCATTACTGCTTGATTAATTGAACACCTAATATAACCTGCACCCCCTGTATTGTGACAACGAACTGACGAGAAGTATTTTTCACAACCCTTAATGAACAACTAGTTTGCAGTTTAATAGGGTAGGCTCGCTATGGAAATTATAATTATCTCTATAAGAAGAGATGTTATGACACAGATGAGAATTTTTCTGAAGTGAAGTTCACTGATAAGGCATCACTGTAAATGTATTTTGTCTAAATGTCAGCATTTAAAACCTTTAAATTTTTCTAAATGACATTTAAGGATCAAATAAATTAATACACACGCTTCCTCTTTGACAATAACTCCACTTCATGCCGTAACAAACACTGTTTTATGAAACAGAAGACAGAAGTGCATATTGTGAAAGTGGCTTCTTTGTCATGGCAAATATCCAATTCAGCAATTAATTCACACAAGCAATTGATTGTATGTTCAAGATACAGGCCTGAGCTCAGACTGAGACAGAGACGATGCTTTCTGAGGCGCTCTTTCCTCTCCTGAAGCACGAGCTTTTGAGGAGAGAAAGACTCAGTTACTTCATCTCTGAAATCCCTTCATGGTTTCACAAAGAGCAAGACCATTCCAAGTGCCAGGTTGTAGCATATCCAGCAGAAGTGAGGAATCACCCTTTTCACCCTTTTTTTTTTTTTTTTTTTTTTTTACTGTCCTCACATAATTATTTTTGGAAGCTGCATGAAAATGAACTACCTTATACTAAAGTAGTATTTTAAGGCCGTTATTTTTCTTCTAACAAGCTTTATAATGAAAACTGAAGAATGAAAAAAAGAATACAAAAGGATTAAGTAGCGAGATCTGTTAACTAAGACTAGGGTGTTTAGCAATTTGGCTAACTCATGAATCCCACAGATCTGTGGCATTGGTTCTGCCCTTACAAAGAGGAGAGAATTTATGCTAGTAAACCTGTTCTACTGTGCACATCAAAACCACCCAGGAAACCTGGAGATTTCTTTTCCACATTTATGTATTTGCCTTACTTGGCTGATCAGCCAGACCAAAGCTTGAATCAAAGCACATCATCTTCACTTCTTAAAGGAAATGACTTTTAATTACAGCTCCACAGTTATTTCTTCCAAGCAGAAGTCAAAAGCCTCTTTCTTCATAGTTTCTGACAAATCTGTAAGAATTCAATATTCTCCCAACAGCGTTCCCGGTAAGTTACTAAATAAAATGACAAACATGGGGCAATTAATCTCCATAGCTAGAAGAAGAAAATTATGAATATGATCAAATCAGGCATTTTTACCATTTTATTCCCCTTTTCTCGCAATTATTAAAGGAACCAGATTTGAGATTAACTCTATAAAATTTCACTTTACACCTTGATAAATGCCTAGAAAATGTGCCTGTCTTCCCCATCAGCCAAATATCCTGTCCAGACTAGGTCCCTGGTACGTCACCATCAGCCCAGGAATCCCATAGCCACTCTGCATCACAAGTCTCTTGATAACCCGAGTCCTGGAAAGAAATGTGTTTATCTCACCCCATACAAATATTCAAAGACTATTTGCAATGAAGCCTTTATTTTCCTTTCTATTTCACTTTTGAGTATACATTGTCCAAAACTATTCAGTTTTCAGTCAAGCTTGATCCTTTTCCCTTGAAACCTCCACTTTTTGATTTTTTTTGAAGAAAGACTAGTATTAGTGAAAAGCAAAGCATGTAAGAGCATACTCAACCAATTCTCTTTTCACATTATAAAAACACACAACCACGTGTCTTCCTGTTCTAGCTTTCGAAGAAAATCACTATTCTCACCCCCCTTGCCCTTCGTTTTGCAGTATGCACCAAACATATGAGACAGAATCTCCACCACAACAATCCCACATCTAAGGTAGATTTCCTGTACTCCGAGTGAACTGTGCCATATCACTTCGGTCCTACCCAAAGGTATCACTTTTGAAACAGCATGACTGAAGCCACCAGCAGGAGACTGTATTCACTCGTTCTGCTGCTCTGCTGCAATTTTCTCAATCAGACGATGAGTACAGTGCTTTCAATAACTGAAACATCTGGATGCTTTAAACATTCTTTACATTTTAAGGGTTAAAAGCCTGATTTTGTTTGCTATTGAAGCTCAGCAGGCAAGTTTACCTGTCCTCTATCTGAAAATGCATCTATATGTAAAATCACAAGTTAACCCTAGATACATAACGGTGACTGTCCTGCCTGATCAAGCAAGTGAAATGCTTGCCTGCCTGCTCAGAGAGATTACAGCAAGCAGTTCTCAGCTTCACGTGTTCCCATCTTCAAGTCACTGTCAATTTTACTGATAACTCTTTTGAATTAGCCATACTGCTTTGGCATAGTCCCATATGCATGAAAATTAATCACCTGTAATGTCACATCTTTATTATTTTAACCTTTTCATACTTC